>JAVGVS010000007.1:3034912-3289912 GCA_032718565.1 Distichodus sexfasciatus
ATACCATGTCAGCCCCAACCCCTGATATGCACTGGGAGGAAACAACATTTTCCACAGACTGGGTATTACTACCAGAGAATTCTCTTTTCACAATGTTTTAGGAATTTAATCTCTAAGAGGCTGGCACTGCCTCAGAATGTAATCCAATAGTATCCTCTACTCGGATTGTTCAGAAAACCCAGAGCTATTTTGGTTATATCAAAAATTGCACTTTTTCACTCCTATGGGCATAGTGATGGTTAGAACGACTCAAATCCAAACTGACAGACTGCTGATGTTTAAGGAGAAGGGCGATCTGAAGCCCTGTCCAGGCACATCACACTTCATCACCTCAGACATGAAGGAAGGTGCAGTGCTACCTACTTTTAGCACTGTGTGTGTATCTGGTTGGGTGTGTTTCTGATCCAGACTTATTTTGGCGACAAATTTTAGACTCTTGTCACAAAAAGCTACACCCCCCTTTAGTTATTGCTAAGATATCCATAAAAGAAAGGGCAGACATGTTTCATTTTCATTACTGAGATTATGGTTAGGGGCCAGTGTGTGAGTGTTTTTGTGTGTATATGTGTGTGTGTGAGAGAAAGAGAGAGAGAGAGAGAGAGAGAACAACCTTTTTTCCGTGTTGTGTCATCATGGTCCAGGTTCCTGGTGACGGTCACTACTTTAATCACCAGTCGGTTTCCCCCCTGACGGATCATGTTCACCACCTGCCTGTGGCCCACCTTTACCACGTTCTCCTGGTTCACCTGGAACACACACACACCACACACACTTTATTTGTATGGTGGTACTTTGTAATCTCAACATTACAAGACAAGCGAAGCAAAGACTTAGCTTTAACCATCTGCAGCCATTGATCAGATCTCATCTGGCATCCACACACACATACACATCTTGCTATCTTTTTTGAGGCACTTTGACTGACTGTATGTAAAGAACACTACAGCTATGCCTTACCCTACCTTAAGATCAGTAACCAAAAGCAAATCTTTCACTGTCATTTTGGTTTCAGTTGGGGGTACTGGTTGCTGTTGAGCTTTGGCAATGTTGCTGCAAATTTACAGTACTGTGCACAAGTTTTAGGCAGGTGTGAAAAAATGCTGTAAACAAAGAATCCTTTCAAAAATGGAAGTGTTAATCATTTATTTTCATCAATCAACAAAATGCAGTGAATGAACAAAAGAGAAATCTAAATCAAATCAATATTTGGTGTGACCACCCTTTGCCTTCAAAACAGCATCAATTCTTCTAGGTACACTTGCACACGGTTTTTGAAGGAACTCGGCTGGTAGGTTGTTCCAAACATCTTGGAGAACTAACCACAGATCTATAATCCTATAATCCTACAAAATAATATAATGACTACAAAATAATATAATGACTATAATCCTACAAAATCCCTGACTTTGTGCAAGTGTACCTAGTAGAATTGATGCTGGTTTGAAGGCAAAAGGTAGTAACACCAAATATTTAAAATTTGATTTAGATTTTTCTTTTGTTCGCTCACTTTACATTTTGTAAATTGATAAAAATAAACAATCATTATTTATATTTCTGAAAGCATTCTTTGTTTACAGCATTTTTTCACACCTGCCTAAAACTTTTGTGCAGTACTGTACATTTACAGTATTTTAGCAGACGCTCTTATCCAGAGCAACTTACATTTCCTAATTTCAGGGACAGTTCCTCTGAGAGCAACTTAGGGTTAAGGGTCTTGCTCAGGGACCCAATGTTGGTAACGCCAGAGGTCGGATTCGAAACCCACAAGCTCTTGGTCCAAAGGCGAGTGTTCTACCACTAGGCCACCAACACCAAATTTCATATTTGGTCATATTTTCACATGCAAATTAGGCTTGTGGCAAGACATGGCACAATACCACTTTTTGATGTCTGATACTGTTATTGTAAATTTGGAAATTTATCCGATATCCGATACAGTCTTTTTTAAACAGAAAATAATGCTTTAAAAATGTCTGAATACATGACAGATTATTCTGTTATGCTTCAGGAAATACTTGACTTAAATACTAAAACAATGTAATAATTACACACCCATATGTATATGCTACCTTTTCTCAAAAAATCACAGCTCTGTAATTTTGTGATGGTCCCTAATCCGGCGGCGCTTAAACCATCAGAAACAGAGAAATTAAACTGTATAATCGCATGATTTGCTTTTGGTGTTGTAGTGTGTTGCCACTGATACCCGATCCAGCTATCTGAGTCATTATCAGACCGATATCCGATCGACGTAACGGATTGGTGCCATCTCTATTTGTGGCAGACTTGTGGTGGACTTCTAGCAAACTTTGTGGAAAACGTATGCACCTGGTAAATTTGTCACCAAAAGTTCACTATAAATTTGCCATTACTGGCAAATTGCTTTGTAAAATCACTGGCAAATACATTTGCAACTTGGGGCAATTTGTCATTGTTGCCAGAACATTGCTGCAAATTTACCACTAGTGGCTGACAAAGGCAAACTTGTGGCAACACAAACTAACCCCATAGTAGAGATGCTACTAACTTAACTTTTTTCAGTAGCTTAATAGTAGCGTAGCTACTTTTAAAATGATCTAGCTTTAAAATTAATTAAATACTTTTTTTTACATTGTATACAATTCTCTCTTGTTACACATATAGGTATTTAGAACTACCAGGTGTTTCTGATTGGTTGTGAATTTGCATAAGCAGCATCTGATAGTCCACCGCAGTGTGAGAAATGGAGCTCTATTTTGGAGAAGATGGAAGTCAGAATCCATGGCTGTGAAATGAAAAACTTGGATGTAGTTAGCTACTTTTTCTCTGCAGCTTGTAGTGTAGCCAACTACTACATTAGAACAGAAGCTTGGCTGTAGCTTAGTTACTTTTAATCAGAAGAAGCTTGTAGCTTGAAAAGCTGCTGTTTAAAAAATAGCTTCCCCAACACTGGCAAAATGTACAAACAAACAAAAGTAAGATTTAAGCTCTCGATAACCATCGTAAAGAAGACGGGGCCACAGCTGGCCACAAACTTCCTCATTACTCAGCTGTGCCCTGCCCTTTGGAATAATTTAGGAGGAGTAATAACAGAATTCAGTCATGAATAATGAAAGACTTGTGCATGCTTCAGTACAGCCGGGATGAGAGTAAACAATCCAGACTTAAGCGCAACAGAGAGCGGAGCAGAGAAAACTGAAGTGAGCGGAGATTTCTGGAAAACTGTAGTAAGGTGAAGTATCACAGACTGGGAAAAAACACTCCATCTTCCTCTCTGTCATCCCCCCTTCCCTCTGTTTCAATCTCTTTTCCTCTTTCTCCCAGGGCTTTCACACATACAGCTCATGGGCAGTAGAGGATATGAGTCATGATACTGCAGAACACACACACACAGATCTGATGTGGATTTGGCCATTACTGTAAATATTTTCCTCTGCAAAATGCCGTCTCCCACTAAAAGTAAGTATATTTGGCGATAACTCAGCATGAGGTTCATCTTAAAGTCAAATATGGCTGAGAGAACACACACACACACACACGCACAGACACGCACACACAGACGCACATACAGACACGCACACGCAGACACAGACACGCACACACAGACGCACATACAGACACGCACACGCAGACACAGACACGCACGCATGCGCACACGCACGCACGCACACACACGCGCACACACACACACACAGACATGCACACACGCGCGCATGCACGCACACACGCGCACACACACACAGATATTGGTCTGGGGTCAGCTCCTATTATAGAAGCAAACCAGACAGAACCATATTCATTTCATAAAGGCATATACCTTCTACCACAACATCTGCCATATTATTGTAACATCTGCTACATGAGTGTTTTACACACACCCACACCCACACACACTCTGAGCATTGTGATCACTCATTAGGGGTGTTTAGTTTAGATTCCACTGGGAAAAATCATGAGCATATGTGCCCAAAAGAATAGAATAAATATGGAGGGAGGGGGAGAGGGAAGGTGGAAAAAGAGAGAAATGGAGCGAGATTTGGACCAAGAAAGATGACAGAGGGAGAGATGGAGAAAGAGAGAGACAGATGGAGGGGACAGACTGAGACTTGGAGAGAAGTGAAGGGAGAATCGAAAAAGAGAGATGGAGAGAGAGGCAACATTTCAATATTTATCACAGATACACTAGTATTTACACTGTTCTGGGGTCAGTTACAGGACCCACACCATAAAGCCAGTCAGTGTTACAGCATGAGTCACTACTGACAAGGGACTGCAGCACTCTGCACAACTAGCTACAGCAAGAGCTTCAATAAACCTTCATTATCCTGACCTAGCAGCTGTGTGTGTGTGTGTGTGTGTGTGTGTTCCACACCTAATTCCACAAGCTGATCCAGTTCTCTGAAAACTCTCAAGTCTAATTTCACACATCCAGAAAACTAAAATACACACAGCAGCATCAGAAGAGTAAGAATGTGAACGGAAATGTGCTCACAGTGTGTGTGTGTGTGTGTGTGTGTGTGTGTACTGGTTGCTCTGGGTGGTGATTTTAGCACTATGAAGGTTGCAGTACATGCACAGCTTGACTCATAAACTGGCATGCTCATTCATATCAGGGAAATTAAACAGGTATCAATGAGCCACTGCATGGTAACAACAGCCACTGCATGATAATTAAAAAAGAAAATGAATGATGATAAGTTGATTCACGTCCCTTACAAAAACAAAATGTTTGCAGCAGCTTCGTAGCAAGCTGGTGGTTAATTTGTGGCAGTGGAGTTTGCCAGAATATGTTGCCACAGGTTTGCTATTCTCAGCCACTAGTGGTAAACCTGCGGCAATGTTCTGGCAACAATGACAAATTACCAATAGTGGCAAACATATTTGCCAGTGATTTGGGAAAACATTTAGCCAGTAATGGCCAACTTGTAGTGAACGTTTGGTGACAAATTTACTAGGTGCATAAGTTTTCCACAGAGTTTGCTAGAGGTCCACCACTAGTGAAAATATGGCCTTGCTGCAAATTTGCGGCAACATTGCCAAAGGTTAACGGCAACTGTTTGACAGAAGCCTAATAGTTTGCATGTTATGAGTGCCGTCATTGCAAAGTTTGTCCACTAGAGGGCACACTGCACCTCTTGGCTATTTTGAGTTTTTACTCTCATTTACAGTCCGAAATGTAATATTTGCTGTACCTCGCCTCTGTATACCATTTATGTGTAAAATGCATTATGTGATGTTATGTAAATAAACATAAGCGTTAAGGAGATAGCATACCGGTTAGGTAGTTGGCCCCATGATCGGAAGGTCACCGGTTCAAGTACCGGATCAGTAAAGGTACCACTGAGGTATTCATGAGTTAGGTACCATTCCCAAGCACTGCTCGCCGGGTGCTACCAAAAAGCTGCCCACTGCTCCTTCATAGATCGGTCAAATGCAGAGGTCACATTTCGTTGCACTGTGTGCTGTGCTGTGTTCACAATGACAATCACTCACTTTTTATTTTTCATATTCACTTGCTTTTCACTGATATCTACTGTTATCACCATCTGACTTTTAACTCCTTCCATTATCAAACACCAGCATTATTGTTAAAAATTCAATTGATTGGACACTACTATGAGGTGCCAAATCATTTAATTTTATCATGGTTCTTGATGGTCATTTGCAAATTAGATGTTGGATAAGGACCCAAAACACTACTTAAGAAGAACTCATTATACAGCAGCTTCAGTTGCTGAGCAGCTAAAACCATCTTAATGTCAAAAGCTGCTTTTCAGCAGGAACTTTAGAATGCTGTCTTGTTCTAGTGACCATTAGACATGGAAACCCCTCGTACAGCATGTACATCAAGTACATCCTACACAAAAGATCCACTTGATGAGGTCTTTTACATCACTTCTGAAAAAGGCACTGAGACAAGATTTAAGCATATATACAAACACACACACTCGCAACACTTTACACACACAGTCTTAAAATGGCTCAAACCTTCTCTCTCACACACATGCATATCCCATAATACACAACCTACAAACATGCACACACCACTACACACTTGCACATTGCCAAAAGGCCAAGCTACATGTTGGGGTCTGTGTGTGTGTGTGTGTGTGTGTGTGAGTGATGGAGAGGAGGGTGAAGCTGCCATCATTTCTGCTGGTGATTCTCTTCCCCACCCTGCCATGTGCTGTCTCTGTGACATCAGCCTCCTGGGCTGTTGCCTTGGTTACACAGGACTGTGATTCCACCACTTGTCTCTCTCTCTCTGTTTCACACAAACACAAACACACACACACACACACACACTTTCCCTACTGTGAACAGCTCCGCCTTCTAACCCAGTTTTACTCAGCATAGATGAAGGGCAAGAGATTTTAGCGTTTGAATACCTGTGTATGTATCTGACAATGTTGTGTTTGTGTGAGTGAGTGTGGACAGGTTTTCAGTATTGCGATGACCTGACTGATCACTAAAATACAAGCAATATTAGAGATTAGAGGAAAATGTGTGTTAGGGCTGGGCCTCACAAGGACTTTCATATAAAAAGATAAAAGAAGTAAAAGATTTGCTTTTTGTTTACTGAGGTTAAAGTTAGGTGATGATGTAGGTTTATTTAGATTTAGTCATCATGGGAGTCAAAAGAAGGACTTCAGAAGAGCAAGGTGTGTGTGTGTGTGTATGTATATATATATGTATGTGTGTGTGTGTGCGTGTATGTGTGTGTGTGTGTGCGTTGCAGCCCTTATGTCACAGAGCCTTCTGGGTCAGTCCTCTTTTACTGCAAACACAACAGGGCATCCATCAAATGCTCTCTTTTTCGCTCAGCAAAATGTGATCTGGTCACAGTGTGCTGGCTCTGTATGATCCCCACCGAGTGGAAGCTTCTGGGTTTTAATGCCCGATGAACAGATTCAGACTCAACTCTGGCTTTTTCACTTTGGCGCTTTTGTAATTCTGCGCAGCATCGGTAAGCTATTCAGAAGGACATGATGAGTGTGTTCTGTAAGGACATGCATTATACATGTGTAAATGTGGTTATAGCATGTCTGTGCTCATGTTTTCCGCTTGACTTGCTCAGCGTCTTCTGGCGTGTTCGTAAAGAGCTCCCTATGCAATGCTCTTTGACCACTGGGGTCGGTCCACTTCCCGAAATGTCACGGACAAAAGGCCAATTTTGACCTAATCTATTCTAATCTAATCTAATCCCACACATTCTGCACATTGCTCTCTGTCATAATGAATGTCCTGCAGCGGCCTCGCAAAGCTTGTCCCAGTGTGCCATCTGAACCCATTAGTTCAATCAAATGTAATCAGACCCTCGTCATACGGTAAACGATCTGTTAAAGACAGAAAGTTACACACTGATCAATGGGTCTGTAATGGCATGCACATCACAATGCCATGGATCACAGAGTGTCATGATTAGGGCTGGGTATCGTTGCTGATTTCCTGAATCGATTCGATTCCAATTCACAAGGTCATGATCTGATTCAATTCTCGATTCGATTCGATATCGATTTATTTAGAGATTTCTTTGCGTCAATACTAGTTTTGCTTGCTTATAAAATAACTTGTTTTAAAACCGAAGTGTGCCAAACATCGGCCTTTAGGCCAGGCGGTGATTTGAGCGGAGCAGCTTCAGCCATGGCTCTATTTGGTTTCGGTTTCACTGGTCTCAGGTTTTTATAGCTCTCCTTGCACAGTCGCGAGAAGTAGTGCACAGCCGCAGGAAAAGATCGATCTGCGAATTTTTGAATCGATATCGTATTTGTCGAACGAGAGTCGATATTGATCAGTGAATTGATTTTTTGAACCCAGCCCTAGTCATGATGTGACATTATGGTATGATCATATGACACACACAGTTGCTGTGACATTCATTTTTAACCCACTGACTTATCTTATCATGTCATTATCCACTCCCAATGTTGCTCTATGTATTAAAAGAACATTATTAAAGTAAAAGGAACTTAATTATTAGTTGATTTAACTACAAACCTGATCATCTTATTTTCTTTTACAATGGTACATTAGTCATTTGTTTTCTTTGTTTATCATGATGTAGTTTAATTAGTGCTGTCATGAACACTTCTATATTCTTAAAGTATAGGTAAAAAGACTAGAATTTTGTTAAATAAACATGTAACAATATAAAATTAAATATTTCTTTATTTAGTTGTGAATTTCCACTCTAAATTAATCATTCACTGGTCGGGGGACGATGGTGATAGTGATATTTATAACTTCTCAGTGACTTAAATCTTGCTCATGTTGATTCCTAAAAATAATGCTTTCCCAAATGTGTATGTTCAGTTTAACTCTCCAATTTAAAAATATCATCGCTTAGTCACATGTCTCCAACCCTTCAAATTAAAAATATCGTGAGAAAGCCTTTATGATACAGAGCTACTTACACAAATCCACCACTTTAACTGAGGCACTCACAATCTGCACTTTTGGGGTTAAACAGAGGTGTTAAAACAGTCAGCATCTGTAGTGTTGGGGGAATTCTCTCATTAGTACCCCCCAGTTCCATGTGACTAGTTCAGAGAAACATTGATCGGTGTGTAAACAGAAGCTTTAGTCAAGACCAAAACATCTCTGCATGTCAGCTCCTGTGTGTGTGTTACCATTTGTGCATGTGTGGGAGACAGAGAAAATGCTTAATGTTCAAGTAAGCTAAAAAATTAAAAAATACTATTTTCTGGGGTTAAAGATAGGATTATGTTTAAAGTTATACTTACATATACGTTGTATACGTATATTAAGAAAACTGACCTTTAGAGCTGAATTTCTTTAGTTGGAGAATCACACAGTATTCTGAATATTCTCCTATTCAGTATGGGTCAGTTTCTGACCACGGGAGTTGAACTGTTTACATTTTAGCAGTAACACCAGCATGGTGGTGACATGACTAGTGAGAGATTATTTTTCTATAACTTCTCATGAGTACGGTAACTTCTCATGAGTACCTCAGTGGTACCGTGAAAACAGTGAGTGATTATTTGTCATTGTGAACACACCACAGCACACCACACAGCGCACCACAACGAAATATGACCTCCGCATTTGACCCATCCGTGAAGGAGCAGTGGGCGGCTAATAAGAGCAGCGCCCGAGGAGAAGTGCTTGGGGACGGTACTTTGCCCATGAGTACCTCAGTGGTAACTTTACCAGTCCTGCCCCCAACTGCCCCTTACAAAGTGTTAAACATTCCATAATTATGTCAAGTTTATCTAAAATGTTGATACTGCATACTACACCCAAAAGGCTCAAAATAGACATTCACAGTATCCTGGAAGTGAGGCAGACAGGACAGCAGAACCATTCATCAACTACAGCAAGAGCCTTTAGTCCAATTATGAATCAATCAACAAAAGACCAGACAGGACAGATTAGAATTTTGAGAAATGCTCACTGATCCTCTCATCCTCCTGTGTGGGTTAATAAGCATGTGTATAGGTACGTGTAAAATTCAACTCTCATTACACACAGATCCTGAATGTCTTTGACACTATGTTTGAACACACTGTTCTTTGAGACTGAGCCTTTATACGCTTGGCTTCTTGTCACAATGCTCACACACCTCAGCTGGCCCACTCTGCAGTGCCTGGCTTTGGCCCAGGTGGTTCTGACAGAGAGATTTATGTGCGGGTTTAAGGGGTGAGATTTTTGTCATTATGAAACTCATTCATCACTTCCTCTTATACTCTCTCTCTCTCTATCTATCTCACTCTCCCTCTCTCTCTCCCCTAAATTTTTCTCACTGTGTAAAGTGATTTGATAACAGAAAGAAACAGTGGCACCTAACACCTTTATGCTGTGATTAAAGGGTAGACTTGATCTTTTTAACTGAGATCAAGCTAAAAGCTCTGCTGATTGTGGGTAACAGATTTTTTATTACTAGCATTGTTTGGGAAACATTATGAGCTCCCCTGCAGATTTCACTACATTTTCACAGAATCCAACAATTTACTAATTTAGGGAAAAAAAGGTACAACAAAAAGATTTAACCCTTGAAAGTTGACATGATGGTAATGGTAAGCAAATTCGGCTTCTGTGGTGTGTTCACAAAGACAAATAATCACTTACTTTCACTTTCATTTCCTAATTCCATGAACACTGGTTACTGGAGCAGCTTGGGGTCTTGCTCAAAGACCCAATAATGATAAAGCTGGAGGTAGGAATCAAAGGAGGTAGGATTCACAGTCTAGAGTCGTGTGTCCTAACCTCTGGAACCTTATTTGGCCCTGAACATTACACCACTGATTGGAGGTTGAGGTTTTATTTTCCTGATGCATTAACCCTACAAAAAAAGTTGTATAAGACATAATCCTATGCTATACAGAAACCATTTAGGTGTAAAGGAGAATTTTAATTTTAAGTTCAAGTGAATTTTAAGTGAGTGATTACTTCTCATTGTGAACACACCTCAGCACAGCACATAGTACACTACAACGAATGTGACCTCTGCATTTAACCCATCCGTGAAAGGAGCAGTGGCCAGCTTTTTGGCAGTGCTCAGGGAGCGCTCATGAGTACCTTAGTGATACATTTACTGGTCAGGGACTCGAACAGCAATCCTCTGATCACAGGGCCAACTCGCTAACCATAACACTACCAACTATCTTATCTTTAAAAATTCAAATGATAAAATCTGAGCACATTAACTACCTTGTTATTGTCTTTCGTTCTTGTTTAAAGTTTTACACTTATATTGTACTTTTTGTTTAAAGTATATTTTATATTCTATTTATATATTTTATTGTGCCATATTTGTTCACTGTTCATTGTTCTTTGTTGTTCGCACTGTTAAAACTGGAGCCACGTCGTCTCGTCTCTCTGTATACTACAATATATAGCAGAGATGACAAAGATTACTTTAACTTCACATAAAATTTGAATTGTAGCTCAGGGAGCAAGGGCTATTGCTGTGATATGAATGGTTTATGTAGATCACTGGAACATATGAAAATATTATATGACAGCAGTGAAATACATGGAAGCACACTAGGCCACAAGAGACATAATTAGTCTCAGTCACTATTGCACACAAATGAGTTAATTTTTTTGAATAAAAAAACTCCTGCAAAATGACTGCCAGATACAACACATACTGTATGTAGTAATACACTGTCTAGTGTGGTGCTTAATTAGACAAATCACACACACCCCAGATGTCTCTATACAGGCCCTTCAGCAGACTCTCGCATGGCCAGGTGGGGACTCGGAAGTCTGGAAATAATCTTAGTACACTAATTAGCTAAATTCCCATGCAAATGTCAAATGTAAATACATAGAATAAATTGACAAAATTGGCTATTTTATCATAAATGACTTTGGCATAAGAATGTTGAAGTTGACCACCTTTACTAAATGTGTTTTGAGTGAAAGTTTCGAAGTATCTAATCCAAAGAGGTACCTGTGTTTTTTTTGGTACATTTTTATACAAAAAAAAATCCACAATTAGGGTGTAGAAAAAATGTGTGTATACAGTATGTGTGTATACACTGCTTCTCACAGAGCTGTTTGTCGTTTTAATTACTTATTTTTTAACACATGTAAGATAACACATTGTTATCTTGCACTAAAAGATAATTACATACTGTCTCTCGGGGAGAGTATATATCTGTGTGTGAGGGTGTGAGTGTATAAGACTGCAAGGTGAGGAATGTTCTTTTTCTGACCCACTGTTATCAGTCTAATTGCACAAGAGCCAGGAAATGCAGTCAATAGTTTTAAACACACACACAGATATGCACACATTTATAGACAAAATCACCTACAGCATCTCAACAATCCTTATACTCCTTATCTGAGACAAATAGTGCATGACGGAAAGAGAGACAGAGGGGAACAGAGAGAGAGAGAGAGAGAGAGAGAGAGAGAGGGTGGCTGGCAGGCAGGTTCATTGTTAAATCCACAGTGGAAGTGGGTTTGTATTGCTGAGAGATTACCAGTGCTGCACTCTATCCAGCTTGTGTTGATGTGTTAGTGTTTTTCTCTCAGGGGTTGAGTGGAGTGGCTTTAAAAATAGTCATTTAACAATACCTGCTTTACAACAGCTGTGTGTCTGTGCATGTGTGTGAGAGATAGAGAAAGTGTAAGACAGAGACCATTGGAGTTTCTGTGTGTGTGTGTGTTTGTGTGTGTTTGTGTGGGTATGTCTATTAGTCTATCTGTGTGCAAGCATGTGCATATATGTATATATGTCTATATGTGTGTATGTCTATATATACACACACGTTTTTGATCGTGTTTATGTGTATGTGTGTGGCTCAGCTGTGACGCACTAGTAAAGACGGCAGTGGTGATTCATGTCTGTGCATACGCAACTGAAAGAGACTCTCCACAGATATGAAGACCCCATAAACAAACGTTCAAAAATACTGAAACTGGCACGTCAACGCTGCCCCGAAACTGTCTCACTTTCCAGAGGGGTCTCTCATCTCACACCACACCTATAAATAGAAACTATCGAATTATACAACATCATCTTTTATAATTACCGTGAAGCAGAGCTGCATGCATGGGAAATAAAACTGAGGAGGAAACAGCTGCTGATATTCAATCAACAATAAACAAAGATTGACCCCACATTTAGAAAGACAACAAATACAGAAATTATTCCAGGATCTGAGTCTCCAGAAGCAAGAGGAATGTATGTGCTTGCTTAAGCCAGAGATTCTCTTCACAGACACACACACACACACATATACACACACACACACACAGCACAAAGCTATTATTCATGTCTATGCATTAGAAAACAAGAATAGCTCTGGATGCAAAATAACCCATGTGTCACCCTGCTGATAAAACCCACTTGGCCCAGGAAACTGGGTTTATCTGGTCACTAGCTTAAAGATGGGTTATATCAGCCTGACTGATAGGATTTTCAAAACAGATACTGATTTGGATATCTGAGGATTCTTTTCCTTCCAAAACATGACTTAAACCAAACCTATCTGTATATTTTATGTACAGTTATTTAAGCATCCTCTCCAATCTAACAATATAATGGTGTTTAAAAATAAAGCTCTGACAATATTCAAATGATAAAAATCTACAAATACAGTAGACCTCTAACGAGCATACTACACAATCTACCCATCTTCCCTCTCATTTTATCCTTTTTAACTTAAGTGCGGTTCTATGTGCAGCTGTCAGTTTATCAACAGTGTATCAGCTCATATCGGCTGTTAATATCAGCAAACTGATTTATTGGTCATACTCTAATAAACATCCATTTAACTAAAGCAGTGTTTTGGACACTTGACCAGCAACAAAGCAGCGAAAACCAGCAAATGATCATCACCATTTTAAAATCCATTTTTCATCAGAGCAACATGATGACAAAGCTGGCCTGCTATTATGTAAGGCTGAGTAAAAATAACAATACAAATAACAAATGCTGAAGTGATCCAAAACCTTTTCAGAGGATCCTGTCATGAACAAGGTGTTCAGACCTCCACAGATGTTAATATTATACCGGTGAAATGTTTGAGTACCGCATGAGTTTTACAAGCTTTCACCTTCTTTTATCTCAGGCATTCCTCAAAAAGCAAGCCATTGAGTAATGTGGGCAAAGCACCATTCAGACCAACCTTGTTCTTGATTCATCAAATCAGTACACTCATGTGGACTGTTGAGGCAGCAGAAACGCTCACGGTGCATAACTCCACAATCATTTGGGAGTAATTTGCACATAGCACACCTTAATAATATAATTATTGGAGAGGTTAATACTGCAGTAACAATGAAAATAACATATTACACAAATCCAACCTGGGAACCAATACTTAGCTCCATCATGGGCAGTTAGTAGTCTGACAGTTAGGGAGTTGATCGGAATGTTGCTGGTTTGAATCCCGGTCCAGTAAAGGTACCACTGAGGTACTCATGAGCAAGGTCCCGTTCTGAAGAACTGCTCCCCTTCACTGGTCACATTTTGTTGTGGTGCACTGTGTGCTGTGCTGTGTTTACAATGACCTTCTAATTCAAATAAAAATCAATCTTCTATCTTCTATTGTTACAAAAAATCGACCTCTTGTTTAATATGAAGTGATGCTAATATTTATGATGTCAGATCCAAGTTTTGATGTTGGATTGATGTTATTAGCTTGTTGATCAATGAATCGATGTATCATTACACCCCTATGACAAGTCATAGCTAATAATAGCAGCTCAACTGGGCTCCTGTGGTCAGAAGCTGACCATAAAATGATGAAGACAGAACAGGAAACAGGGGCACAAAAAAACTCATATCTCCCCCATGCTGGGCCATGGTTCTCCACACGTACACAGTTGCATTTCTAATACACCATCGGTTCAAACATACACTTCCAAACTCAGCCCTGTGCTGCCCGTTGCTAGGGTGATTGTTGCAGTGCATCCTGCTTGGAGGCGGGAGAACGTAGAGCTGCATATGAACCTCTCCTTCATTCAAGATGTGGGTGTTGTCTTACAGCCAGCATGACAGGCAGCTCAGCCCAATAGGCACTCAACTCTGGCCGAAGGGGGCGGATCCCCACAACACACTGCAATGCACTCCTCCACTTCTAAAGCTTCCTTCTGCTGTGGTTAATTATTCAAAACGCTGCAACCACATCAACACGGTGGTTATTTTTAGGAGACTGTGTGTGTGTGTGCGTGTGTGGTTATTACATCAAAGTCATATGCTTGAAATGGCAGCGCAGTTCTTCAGTCTTTGAACTATAGTAACCTTAAAGCAGTGAGCCAGCCGGTTACAGATCTGGTGCTTTAGGAGTCGTAGGATTGGGGTGAGATGCACACGGTTAAATTCAGATTTTAATGAAGTTACTAATACTTCAAATGGAAGGAAAGCCCTCCAGCCCGATGGTTTTTAGCCAGTGGTCCATGGCCCTCTGATGAAAAATGAACTTTATGAAAATATCAAAAAAATAATAGAACCCCCACACACAGTAGTCCACAGACTACTGCTTAGTCTGAATGGTGGTCCTTGAGACAGAACCGGTTAAAAACCTCTGCTCTAGCCGCATGCTGAGCTCACACAGACACAAACAGATGTGCAGTAACCTATACATTAAAGATAGAAAAATACAAAAAGCAAAGACAAAGAGCATGAAACCAACATGTGCTCTAACTCACTTCCATAATTCTCATTTCACAAGAACAATTTGGGATATTTCCTGCATTTCACCCTGTATTTACAACATTACTTGTTAGTCAACGCTGGAAATTTAAATAGTCGCAGCCCACTGACCATCTGATGTAGTTCTCTGCTATTTCTGTGTTCTGTCTTTGAGCTTTCCGCATTCACACACACACGCATGCACACACACACACACACAAATCAGCTGCCAGCATGCCCAGTATATCAGCAGATAAGAGTCCATCACACATGTAGAAACCAGAATACTGTTCTATTAGGGCTGCATTATCATAGCACCGCATTTTTGTGTGTTATATACATTGTGCATCGTTTTAATCAAATTACTTACACAGTTCTACTTTAAAAGAATGATTCATCCTAGAATAACTGGACTGGTTTTGTACTGAAAAGAACTTGCATAAAATAAATAAAGAAAGAATAAAGCTAAAATATTTTACTCTTTTACTAACTTACTGCTTCTAAAATAGGATGAGAGCCAGCCACCTATTTTTGACTTGTCTCCAAGAACAAGAACACATTGTTATATTAAACTCCTCGTGTAGATTAGTCAGGGATAATGAGAACAGGGTGAGTTTTCCTTTGTTATAAAGCAGTGAAAAAGTTGTAGCATGATGAGATATTTGATTTGCCTTACTTAATATTGCACATCCTGAGATGTGAACACTAATCATGCAATGCTGAAATGACACAATGTGTGGCCTTGTGTTTATTAGGCCAAATCCATGAGGAAACACTGTACACATGGGCTCTTTCTCCCACAATACTGCCTATTATCTTTGACAGGTAATACACTCTCAAGCCACTTTGCTCCCACATATTCGACAATAACATTACTTTCTTCAAACAGCAGATTTCATAATCTCTTTTGCAGCATTAGCTGAGCAGGCTAATACAGCAAGTGTAGGAAATGGCTGATAATGTCTGGTAGGAAAGCTTCCATAAATCTGACCAAATACAAAGGTGAGTCACAGAAGACCTAAATGGACACAATAGTCTAAAACATTGTGGTTAACAATGAATGAAAACTAAATGAGATTAATGGAGCTAATATAGACCCCCTCCACCCCCCGACACACACACACACCCATCAAGGAGTCTTGTTTGAATGAAGTTTAAGAACATTTACGTTTACTGAGTTTATCAAAATGCTATCAGTGGACAGTCTCTCTGGAGCCTCTTGGGATTAAAGATCATACTCAGGTGTAACCTTCTGGGTCTGAACCCACAGTCTATTGGTCTATTCGGGGCAGTTGATATCGTAACGGTTAGGGTGTCCACTGCGTGACCGGAAGGTCGCCGGTTCAAATTCCAGGGACCAGTAAAGGTATCATTGAGGTACTCATGAGCAAGGTACTGTCCACAAGCACTGCTCCCCGGGTGCTGCCTTTGTTAGCTGCCCACTACTGACCACCTTCACAGACTGGTCATGTGCTGTGCTGTGGTGTTTTCACAATGACAAATAATCGCTCACTTTCATAGACAAATACCCAACCACTAGACTGCCACCACCCCTAAATGTACAAGCGTACAAAGCCAGCGCAACTTTAATATTATCATGAAATTAAAGTGCGTTTGGCTGGTCAACCGTATACAAACTAGAGGTGTGAATCTTTACTGGTCTCACGATTCGATTCGATTCGATTACGATTATCAGGTCAACAATTCGATTCAATATGATATCTTGATGCCCAAATCATCTGGAAATATTTTGCAAAATAAAAAATAATACATTTTTAAAAAGTGATTTCAGTGGTGAAACTGGATTGCATGTACTGTCACCACCTGCAATACTGGTGCGGACCACTAGGGGGGAGCGGACCGGCAGTTAAAAACCCCCCGATATAATCGATCATCGTCTGCCGCTGCATTGATGCAGAATCGTCCACATATGCATCGTGATGCATCGATTATGTCATTAATTTCAACAACCCTCATATAAACAACTCAACATGTTTAGTTAAAATAGTGACAGACATTTCTAAATGTCTGGCAACCTTTCAATTAATTTCTACAGTAATTCTACATACAGAGCTGTCCCATACAGAGCCGTCCCCATGCAGAGTTGTTCCCATACAGAGTTGTCCCATACAGAGCCGTCCACATACAGAGCTGTTCCATACAGAGCTGTTCCATACAGAGCCGTCCCCATACAGAGTTGTCCCGTACAGAGCCGTCCACATACAGAGCCGTCCCATGCAGAGACATCCCATACAGAGCCGTCCACATACAGAGCTGTCCCATACAGAGCCGTCCCCATACAGAGCTGTCCCATACAGAGTTGTCCCCATACAGAGCCATCCACATACAGAGCTGTCTCATACAGAGCCGTCCCCATACAGAGCTGTCCCATACAGAGCTGTCCCATACAGAGCTGTCCCCATACAGAGCCGTCACATACAGAGTTGTCCCCATACAGAGCCGTCACATACAGAGCGGTCCCCATACAGAGCTGTCCCCATACAGAGCCGTCACATACAGAGTTGTTCCATACATAGCCGTCCACATACAGAGCTGTCCCCATACAGAGGCTAATATCACATCAACCCACCAAAACGGACAGCCTTTATCTGTGAAACTAACTTCAGCACCAAGGACAGCACTACATTTCAACCTTAGCTGCTCAGAAATTACATGCGATTAAGCACAACAAAAATGTTTTAGTAGGCAAAGAGACATCGACTCTTCTGCAGGAAGAATGCAAAAAACCCTATTCACTTAAAAATGTTTTAGCAGCAATGCAAAGAAAATGTGTGTATAACCTTAAAACAAGGCAGATCAACATATGATAAAAACTCTGTGATCAACAATGCAAGACAAGAACATAACCTAACATGACATCTTCATGTTGGACTGGGCGACAAAATATCTGTTATTACACAGAGGAGAGGCCTTTTTTTTCTTTTTTTAAACCAAGGAATCTGGAAACCCTTTCTTAAAAAATTGCCCACTTGAGCTTTCCATCTTGCAGGGTAGGAAATAGTTTTTCATGGTAGTGGGTGACTTGGAGCTGCTGCAGGCGTCTGTTGTAGTTGTGTAAAAGAGTCTCAGCTGGCTGATAACCTGAGTGAGACAATGTGTTTAAAGATAATAAGACCAACAGGTCCGCAGACACATTCTGAGTTATGCTGCTAAAGTAGGGATTATCACACACAAACTCATACAGCATACGCACATGAACACACACACACCCAACCACAGCACACTTACATGCCATGCGCTCACATGTAAATGCATACAAAAACACAGATAAATCTATCCATAATATGCATTTCAGATGCATTTTCTTGATCTTTAAAAATATTTTGCATACTTTTAGAACCTGTTAAATGTCTGAAAATGCTAGATCAACATCAACCAATTATAGTCTGATTGCAGAAAGCCTGTTTACAAATTACAAAATGGGAACAAGCAACTGATAAAATGCTATTATGTCATTATCATATTTTTTCTAACCATATTGTTTTGTTTGTCAGATGGGAGTCAATTTTTGAAAATACCCGTCGTACAGGGATGGTATATCTTTTTTCATAAACCTTTTATATTCTGTACCAACAAATGCATTACATTTTTGTATATTTTTGCCTTATCACCCAGCACTAATACAATAATAGTTCATCATGCATCTTACATGACCAAATAATTCTACCTGGGTAATTTCTAAAGACCACTGACCTGCTACGACCCCAACATGCACTGCTGTGATGGTCCCCAGGGAGTAACGCTGTACTAACTCCACTTCTCTCTCTATCCAGAATATTCATTAGTCATGTGGAAAAGAAAAAGAGAGGGTCACGGCACCCACACAATGAGGGCCTTTCTACAGTCATAGTTTCATTACACACTACTAACCCCTCACGGAAAAAATGATGTGATTACAATTTCATAGTTGGACCATGTCTGTGTACTGAGCAGAGTTCGCATTTATGGCTTGTGTAGAAAATGTACTGGAATGCAGGAAAGCCACTGGTTTGCTAGGAGAGCATCAAAAGAAATGTTTCCATTTTAAATAATGTATCTGAAAAGCATTTATAAAGAGTGAGTATGACATACTGACCATAAAACTTACTTCACAAAAACAGACAGAACTGCTTCAAAATGTACTAGACATCAACAGGAACATTCTTCACACATTTCTCATATTCAAAAGCTTCTAAAGGAAATCGGTCTATCGAGCTGTTAAAACTCACTTCAGTCCCTCTGACCCATGAGATTTCCACCCATTTATGTCTGCATGTGATGTGTTTAAGTCCTGTGATAAACAAGTCAGGACATGTGAGAAGTCACTTGGAGAATCAGAATTTCCTAACCCTTACTGATACTTTGAGGTTTATATGGGAAGCAAAGAACATCAATGAATAATTCTCAAAGTACTCATATTGCATTATATAAATCTCACTTAATACAAATCTCGCTCATATCCTCAATACCTCAAACAATAAATGTATATATTAAAAAAATCAATGCAAGTGTTTACCAGGCTGCATATATTGTACAGAAAACCAAAAACATTCACGTCAACGGCATTAACATTTATCAAGTGTCATAAGCCAGAGCATTCCATCCAGTCCACTGGAGCAACCTGAACGTAAGTGAGTGAGTGAGTTATTTGTCATTGTGAACACACCACAACAAAGCACACAGTTCACCACAATGAAATGTGATCTCTGCATTTGATCCACTCATGAAGGAGCAGCTGACATGGGTAGCACCCGGGGAGCAGTGCTTGGGGTCAGTACCTTGCTTATGAGTACCATAAGCTACCAACTTGGGGCTAAGGATTTACTGCGGAGCCCAACAGTGATTTTAAGCTTTCTAGGGATTCAAACCCCGATCTAAAGAAAACACATGGTTTCAGTCACTCTGACCACTGCACCACAAGGGCCCTATAAACAAAAAGCATTTCAATAGGTCATCTTGTAGCTACAGTACTTATTGCACTGACTTTACATCACATATTTTAAGTTCAACTATTTCTGTAAAAATTCATCACTAACTCACATACCTTCCATGATACCAGCACAAGTCCACAGCAGATTATTAAACCCTGGTTGGGAAATACTGAAGTAATATATTTTATAGAACAGTAATTCACACATTCTATGATCCTTGGTTTAAGCCTAGATAACTCACAAAATTACTTTGTAGAGCCTTATAAAAATCACCAAAGATAATCCTTCCAACACTGTAAGTGTGTGATTGTATCAATGTACAATTGTACAAAATAACGCTAATAATATCATTACGGTTGTGACGAGACAATCAGCTCACGAGACGAAACAATACACTAGATTGGGTTCACGTGAATAAGGCGAGACAAGACATTAACCCTATTTTGAAGAAAACCTGCACTCTCCCTGGTATGATTTCTCATGCATCTCTCCACACCATCGCTGTGCGTCAAATGGGAAATGACTGGGAAAATGAGTGTGTTTGTATTCAGTGTATGAACTTGGAATCATACTGGCCACCTGAGACCAAATCAGTCAATCAGTCAATCTCGTGGCATGAGATCTCGTCCCTAATTAACAAGATCTCATCTCTAATTAACATGCATGCTGAATGATGCAAGTCACAATTAAAGGAGAAAGAACGTTTGTGACTGAAGACTAAAATCTCACACTGATACCACTTAGTCTGTGTGATAGTGGTCTTATTTGATGGAACTATTGCAATTATTATTGACTTTAGGAAGTCTATGTACTGCCTATAAGTGTAATACTAGACTAGCTCTGCACTAATATGTGACAGTAATACTAACTCTAAACTGCCTAATATGAATTGAAGGCACCGTGAATAGCTCATGCTAATTCCACTAGAACATGATGCTAATATTACACCAGTTCCCACACTATAATTTACATTAGTATTACCTGGTGTTAATTAGCATGAGAAATGTATTAATAACTTCCTATACATCTGCATTATATGTACAGTATATTGCTGGCTGTAACACTTCCTGTCGCATTTGTTTGTAGAAATGATCTAACTACAACACTTCTGCAGTAATGATATCACTGATGCTGAACAGTTTCAATCTGACGGGCAAAAGTGCTTTTCCCCTAAATGCCATGTTAAAGAGGCACCTGTGCAATCTTTGAGGAGAAATCACTTGAGGAAAATTACGTGAGAAAAATGATTTGCAAAATGTGAACGTTCAACTGCAGTCTAAGGCTTTAATGTCCTGTAATTAATGTTGATGAGTTTAGCTGTAATTAAGGAACTGGATATACATTTTCTCGCAGCACAGTACTCTAGATGCTATCATCTTGTTTAAGATGACAGAAAAAAAAAACTTTTCCACAGCATGGTGGAGTACAGTACCTTCCTGTTGTGATGATCGCAGACTCAAGTGCAATTATGATTTTCTGTATGACCTTGAACCAAGAAAAAGGCTTGGTCATCATAACTAGGGCACTTGAGGGCAAAAAGTGGCAACAAGGGGAATCCAAACTTGTTGTTATAAGGTACGGCCTTGAGCTCCTTCAGGAACAAACTGAGCAATGAAGGTAAGGGAAAATATCACAATCCAAAAACAAAGCACAGATCAGAAAATTGGTCTATGTCAAAAGGCAAAGACAAAAATCTTGATCCAGAAAACATTTCAATATAAGAAACGGAACACTCAGTAGCCAACTCGGCTGGCGTAAACTCTGCATTGTCTTTGATCTTTCTGAGTCCGTACATGCTGGTCAACTAAAATTTTTTGTAAAATGCAACACTGTCCACAGCATCCTTTGTGGCCAGTAGGATACACAGCA
This sequence comes from Distichodus sexfasciatus, assembly GCA_032718565.1. Lineage (NCBI taxonomy): Eukaryota > Metazoa > Chordata > Actinopteri > Characiformes > Distichodontidae > Distichodus > Distichodus sexfasciatus. Next base: position 3,056,807 of record JAVGVS010000007.1, read on the forward strand.
CCCAGATTTCTCACAGTTAATTGGTTTAAGAGACAAAATTCTGGTACGGTGTAGTTTTCCATCTGAAAAGTTTCAGCAAAATTAGAACCTAACCCCAAGTCTGATTGAGAAGCAAAGCCCAGAAGACAACATCAAAAAGAGGAACAATGTTCCAAAGAACTAACTTGGCTAGTTACCTCAATATTAGTAATTTGGGGTCCTGTGTGTACTATCAGTACTCCGCAGTTTCCATATCTTTTGATTCCATTTAGACTTGGTAGCACAACCGGACGGGAATGCAAAAGGATTTAGTCCTTAGCTATTGCGCTGTACGTTTTGCAGTGGAAAAACATATTGTACCCGTGATGACACTTTAAAAAAGGTACAGGACCACACCGCCCAGGAGAAAAACGCCTAAAGAGCAAAGATGTATCTAGGCCTGGACATGAGAAGGACTCGTACAGTACCGGAGCGCACACAAAAAGCTGTGAGGGGAGGTGAAAAGTACCCTGAGCGTATAAATCCAGTAGGAGTCGATAAGTGCTCAGGTAACATGCGGCTTTCTGAGAGCAGACAGAAGAGAGGGAGATTTATCACAACTCCCACACTCGCGGTGAGGTGAGGCGAGGCACATCACAGCCGGGTCTCTATCGACGGCCACGGCGTGGACCCATGCATCTCGGAGGCAGCCAGATAAACCGTCTTTGTGACAGTGACTCGGAGTTCCACTTCTAATGTGATATTACATCACCGTCTCCAGCCAGGCGCGCTCAGTCAGCCGTGTGACATATATTCTACACAAAGTACACACTTGTGCACGTGCACATCTATCTTTCTCCCTCTCTCTCGTGCACATGCATGCTCAAGCAAGCACACACACACAGAAACACACATGTCATATTGCATGCACAAATGCACACGCATGCCTGCATGCACATGCCCAAACTTAACCCTTCGAAACAGCACGAGCACACACTACGGGGCCCGACTATGAATGTTTTATGCTAAGCTGTGCGATGTCTTAAATCATGCATGCAGATGGATTTGTTTTGCTGAGGCAGGGCTGTGGGTTATACACACACACACACACACACACAGAGGCTCCACAGCCTTCAGTCTCTTTTCATCCATTATTAGCTCTGTTTATCTTTGACAAATATGGGGAATATGTGAACGGAAATGATGGTGTTCTGACTAACATCTTGCCATCAATTTATAAACACACAACACACACACATAACTCAAATGCACACAGGAGTAGACACTCAGACAAAAGTAAATATATCACTAAATGGTGGCAGGGGAGTTCTGAAAATGTTAAAGAGGCCCCAAGAGTCCTCTGAGTCGAACCTTTAATAGCAATACTTTGGCACTAAAGTGTGTGTGTGAGAGTGTGTTCACACTCAGAAAAACAGAGCAATGGAAAATATGGACTATAGAGAATGAAACAGAATAAAGAGAGAAATAGAGATAATAGAAAAGAGACACAAATGGAACAACTGGAAAGAAGGGAGAGAGGAAGAGAGGAAGAGAGAGAGAGAGAGAGAGAGAGAGAGAGAGAACAAATGAGACGGAAAGACAGTGAATGATGTAAAGGGGAGAGGGACAAGCTAACTGAGAACAAAAAAGGTAGTGAATGTCTGTGAGGAACAGAGATGACGAGGAATGTGAGAGCACCGACATGACGAGCGGTAATGGTGGGACAGATGGAGAGAAAGAAATATGAAGAGAAAAATACACCTTATGCCTGTCTGATTTCCTGCTCCATTTAGCCTCAAACTGGGAGTCCTAATGATAGCACTACTGCTAATCATCACAAAAAAAGACAAATGCAGCACAGCTGAAGTGTGTGTGTCTGGTGTGCGTGTTAGAAAACTGCTTTCTCTAAAAGATTCGGATTTAAAGGATGTTGAACCCTCATCTCGGCACACAGCCTCTCATTTGCCGTCGCTGAGAGATCTGTTGGCAACACAAACACAGCTGATCTCTCTTTACAGTCCAGACTCACAGAGAGAAATCCAAACCTGGAGACATCGTCTGCTGACGTGGAGAAACATGATATAAACACAAACAGCATCCAACAACAGAACCTTACACTGCTGTACCACACTCTATCTCAAAAGCAAATCGACTTTTTAAGAAATTCATTCCATACAAAAGCAGGTATACACACCTTACTAAAACTTTACCGCATTTGCTTTTGCCAGTTTAAAAAGGTAAAAGTAAAAAAAAAAATGTCTGCATTATTTTGCAAAGTATGAGAGAAGTATAAGCCTCTCATTCATAAATCATCTTGTTTAGACCAGCAGAAAAGGGTGATACCTACTGTACATTTTGGAGATTTATATATAAATATGATCTGTTTTCAAGTTGAAAAAATCTTCAATCTGTAGACATTTAAAAAAAACTTTGGCCTAAAGCATTTCTTCCGATAACCCTTATCCATCTTCCAAGAGCAAATCACACAACAAGCGGACTGGCTTAAACAAGGATAATCCAGCATCAGAAGCCAGTGGTAATACAGGTCAAAAGCACAGAAAACACTAGTACACAGAAAAAGTGAGACTTTTTATCATTGGGTCAAACAGGTCCCTGTTTTTTCCCAGCTTTCAGAAAATACATAATTTGCCAAACTTTACACACAACAGTTCACACTCTTTTTGGTCAAAAGTAACACCTTTTGCACTGCAAAGAACCAGAAAACAGAAACCAGGAACTCTATAAACCAGAGGTAGGAAAGGGTCGTACACATTGGTCAGAAATAGAAAAGAGAGATCACTGTTTGCTGAAGTCAATACAAAATAACACAACATTCAGGTTTAACGCATTTTTCCAGAGTGACTTAAACATTCCTGATTACAGGGACAGTCTTCCTGGAGCAACTTGGACTTAAGGGCCTTGCTCAGGGGCTCAAGAGGATAGAGCTGGATTTGAACCCATAAACTCTCGGTCTACTGGCAAATAGCCTACAACTAAGCCATAATAACCCACAACACACAAGGCTAACACTAATATATTCCAAAATAAAGAGGGTGCAGCAAACATTAAACAGCAAAATAAGAAGAACACAGGATAAAATCAGACTGAAATCCACGACCTCCTGGTAAGTACCTGGGTATCCAACCCTACCACACTACCGCCAACCCATAAAACTGGTCAGTAAATGTCACTTTTATCAAGAGCAGATTAGAAGCAGTGGCAAATCTCCACCTCTCCGGTTCCAGCCAGACACAAATATCAGGATTGGAGCTTTTAGCTCCAGAATGCAACAGCAACAACAGGAAACACCACCGCAGACTCACCTCGATGAGGAAGTCTCCTGTCCGAAGGCCCGCCTGCCAGGCCACGCCGCCCTCATCCACTGACTCCAGGTACTGCAGGGCCGGAAAGGCTGGAGTGGGCGTGAACTCCTCGATGGGAGTGTCCGCTGCGGAGGTGGGGGAGAAGAGGTTAGTTATTTCAGAAGAAAATGAAAAAAAATTGTGGACAAACGTGTAATGTAAAATAAGGTGGAAACATAACATATAAATTAAGAAATATGATGACATCAATGTTTATGAGTTAGGGGGCCATTAATAAAGACCATTAACTCGTAAAAGCAGCAATACAGAAAAGCAGATGGAGGATGTGTAATAAGAAGATTGTGGAGCTGGTGTGTCTTTCTGTGTGTTGTTCATGCATGGTTCTGTGTGTGTATAACGAGCAGAGAGCAGCACAAGCTTGGTCCACCTATTAACTCACTCACGCACTCACATCCACCAATTTCTTTCTGTCCCTATCTCTCTCTCATATACACACACACACGCGACACAGGCACTAAGTTTTTGTCCTTGCGGTTGCTGCAAAAGGAGGTTGTGACAAACTGACACTTTGCATACATCATCATGCCACATACACACACACACACACACACACACACTGCATGCAGGTGCTCCTGTGAGTGAGAGAGAGAAAGAGAGAGGGAGACAAACAGAAAGGAGGCAAGCCATCTTTCTCTCGCTTTCTGTCTTTCTCCTTTTCTGTCAGTTTCCTGTCTTTCTGTCACTGCCTCTTGGGAAAAACAGCAGACAGGCCATAAGCACATAGAGAGTGGAAGGTTGACTGACTCAGTGCTTAAACTCTGCATTCATAAATATTACACAACATGCAGGGACACTAAATTACCCATCAACACTTACACACTCATTATTCATGCGCTATATTCCTGCTGACATTAAGCCCTCACACTCTGAGAGACATAAGCTGACACACGGTACCTCACGGTACGGTGTGTAAATGTTTGTGCAAAGTTATACAAATAAAACATGCTACACACTAGATGGTACAATATCTGAGTTCATAGCATCAGTGTCTCTAAATTAAGATGAAGTGTTATACAGTCTCAAAGCTGGAATCAATAAGTACCTGATCTCAACAGCTGTGGTAACACAAGTTTAAGACTGCTGCACTGTGTGCACATACGCGTGTGTGTATGGACCAGATGTATCCACTAAAATATGAAAATATGTTCTACTCATTGTAGAACGAACATTTTTGCTGAACTTCCCATGGAAATTATTTTTTACAATTTTAAAATCAGAGATTGTAAAATAAGAAGTTAGGGTCTTACTATTAAAAGCAAAGGTACCAAAACATTCCTTTAGAGTAATGCCACAGAAGAACTATAATTTGTTTTACAGACAGTATTACCTGATTTTCCAAAATCTCTAAGTGACCTTTGAGAGGTTTATGGTTTTATTATTAGAGGTGAATAAACACAGGGGTTTAAGGGTTAACGGTTAGAAGTTTAAGATTAGAAACTACTTTTATATAGGTTGACATAACACATGATACAAGCATGTCATATATATGGGGGACCAACTCTGGGCAGACGCCAACACACTGCAGGGCACACACTCCCACTCCCACACACACCTTACAGGGATTTACACAAATTTAGAGTTGCCAATCAACCTATAGTGCATGCTTTTGGACTGTGGGAGGAAAGTGGAGCATCCGGACTAACAACTGCACCACCGTGCTGCCTATAGAAAAGCACTACTTTTATTTGAAATGCATTTAATATCCTTACCAAGTTTAAGTAGGTTAGGTGGCGCTGTCTTATTTGCATCTAGTTATTATGCAATAACCTGCACAAAAGTAGTAAGACTAGACTTTCTCTATCTCTGTGCATGTGTTTGGGCATGATTTTAGATTTTTCTGGCATTGACTGGGTATTTTTGTATGTAAGGAGCATCTTTATGAAAACAAATAGTTTCACAAAAAAGTTTCCTTTCTAAAAAAAAGTTGTTTTTTATTAGGCTTAAGATCTGCTTATAGTTACTAAGATTAAGGTTTAATGTGAAGACTTAGTATTGTTTACATTTAGGTCATAATGAGAGTCAATGGAAAGACCTCACAAATATAGGAAGAGTTGACAAGAGTTCACTCTCTCTCTCTCTCTCTCTCTCACTTTGTGTGTGTGCGCATATACACAAAATCATTGCTGTTTACCTTTCGCTCCCCGCAGCACAAAGCCGAAGCCCTCGTTCTCCTTCTTCTGCAGCATCACCGTCTTCTCGTCGATCACGCAGTCGCTGTGGAGGAAGTCGCGCGCATAGCGTCCGTTATTACAGCCCATCATCCTCATCATCGCCACCGCCTTACGGCCCGAGTGCAGGTTCATGTTGGCGGCCTCCGGCGTCCCGGTGACGCGGCGGATCGATCAGCTCTGCCTCCGAGCAACGGGCACGACGACGCCGGAGCGGCGGCCGCGCGCCCCGCTAAAAACGCCTTCAGCGGGAGAACGCAGAGCCGTCGTCACGCGACACGGAGCGGCGCGCGGAGGCCCGAGCCACTGCGTGACGTCAGTAAGAACCATTACCGACTGAATAAACGATGAGAGCGGCGACGGAGCGCAGAGAGGCGGGAGGACGGGGCGCGGAGAGGCGGACGGCACGCGATCCTCAAAAGTGTGTGAGAGTGCGAGCGCGTGCGGGGACGCACGTGAGTTACATTGTCGTTTACGCAGTCCCGGTTCGTCACCAGGGCAGGATACGAGATCACCGGATCCGTTATTTCCGGCTCGAGGAGCTGGTGAAGTCGCAAGCGATGTAGCCACGGAAATACAAAAGTTTCAAGTGATGTGAAAAGCGCGCACCCGCGTGTCCCCGCGCGTAATGCGAGCTTGGTGTCGTGATCCGGTAACCGGTTTGTGCTCGTGCTCACGTTCCTGGAGGGCTCTGTCCTTGCTCGTTTATTCTCTCTCTCTCTCTCTCTCTCTCTCTTTTCTCTCTCTCTCTCTCTCTCTCTCTCTCTCTCTCTCTCTCTTTTCTCTCTCTCTCGTCAGCACGCGAGCGCGTCTCCAGTCCGCGCGCTTACGTAACGCTGCTGGCCACAGGGCGACACTGCACGCCGTTATGCGGCTTAGTGACATAAACGGGGATTTACTCCGAACTGAGAGCGAGACTGGGATGTGAGTGTGTGTGTGTGTGTGTGTGTGTGTGTGTGTGGGTATGTATGTGTGCGTGTGTCGGTGTCTGTACATGTGCAAAAATGCGCCACTTCTGACAGTGTCTGTGAGAGAAGAGAGGGATAGAAGGTGATGGAGACAAAGACCGAGCAACGGAGGGCGCATAAAAGCGAAAAATAATGAGAAAGAGACAGACAGGGAGTAAGAGGGATACACAGACATAAAGAGAAGAGAGAGAGGGACTTCTGCAGTCCTAGCAACAGCAAAAGGGATGCTGAGTTGCCTTAGCAACGCAGTCTGTTTTTAAAGATGCCGCTGATGCTGGAACAGTGCACACACACACACACACACACAAAGCAGCAGAAGACATACAAGAATTCTGATTGTCACTGTCTGTGTGCCCGCTCTCAACATTCAACCGAGGTTTAAAGTTCAACTTCACACAAAAAAACCCCTAACGCCGCTAATAATGAAATAAAGTCAATGGATCAAGCAGTAGAGCTAGCTTAGCACCTCTGACCTTCATTCCTTGTTAGCCACTTTTAGATAGTTACTTTAAGTCAGTAATTTCAGCACTAACTAAAACATGTAACTGACTGAATCATCATGTTTGTTTTTGTGTGCTCCTCCTAAACCAATACCAGTAATATTTCATTTCTGGCCTAACCAGGGATGGTTTGATTGCATCACAGCAAACGTTTTAATGCAATAAAGTCTGAAATATGGTTACAAAAACACTGGAACCCCCTTGCTGCTGACCTATTCAGTAAAAAGTCTGCTTCTCTCCCTCTGCAACCTTCAGTATCCGGGCATGGACAGTTTGCAGTTCATGTAAAATTTACAGCCACCTTCTGTCAGCTTAAAAACACCCAGATGAATATTTAACATGGTGAGGAGTCGTAGCGTTACAGCCCCCGGAGACATTCAGTTCAACTCGGAGAAAAACGGCTTTTGAATGATCTTGTTCAAATCCAATCTCATCATGGTGTGTGTTTAGAAGGATTAATGTGTGTAGATGAGATGACAAAGCCATTTTATCTTCTATACTCATGTCCCATGTAGGGCCTAAAAGACAGCAGTCATTGGGCAAGAAACTTAAATTTTCTTCAATGATCAAACAAGTGCGTTTTGATCTCTGTAGGATTTGTAGCTGCATAATGTGAGTTTTGTAAAAGACAAAACCACGAAAAGCAAGTAAGGGTTAGCTGTATTATACACATATAATCATTATGGGAGTCTATAGAAGGACCTCACCCATACAGTAAGACGTGTGTGTGAGAGAGAGAGAGAGAGAGAGAGAGAGAGAGAGAGAGAGAGAGAGGGGGTGAGTGTATAGTACATTTTAGCATATAATTGTTTCAGAAACTCCATTGACAGTTTCCATGGAATGTTTCTGCTGATAAAATGCAGTGCCTCTGGCCAAATAATTCCGCCTGTACACTCAGATTTGTGAAAGCATTCCTTATAAAAGAGAATGTTATTTTCATATAGCGCTGCTGCCACTTTCAGATCATACTGCATGTTCATTCCCCTGCATGTCATCACTTTGGCCCATAGCCCAGGCAATCATGTTTTTTTAAGCAGATATGACCGAACACGTTGCGCTATCCAGACCCATATTGCCGCTGATGTATAAACGTGTCTGACCCGGAGCGCAGAGCAAGTTGTTGAATTTTACTCCCGTTCTGCAAATCGATTTAACCGAGGCTGAGAGAAAAGGTCGAGGAGCTGCGAAAAAAATGCTCAATGTGGTTTTGCCCCTGATTTTTGTTAATGGGTGCAGGACTAACTCTTTAAACTGAGAGAGCGGACAAGTGGAGTGGGATCACATCCAATAAGGAGATGAAATAATGTAGATATTACACTGTGAATTTCTTTTTCCATTTTTTCTCTGTTGCTGTCTATTACTGTCAGGAACTTTAACAAATTTCACAGCAGTGCAGCTAATTGGGTACAAGCAGATCTTTGTTATGTAAAATACCATTTAATAGGAGAAGTGATAAACAGTCGATTATAAAACCTGTTTATAGCTACTAGATATATTCTGCAATAATAAGGGCACTTTCTCAAAACACTGGTTTATGTGGACAATGCTTATATACAAAATGCTTTCAATGACTACAAACTTCTACATTCATCTCATTCAAAGCTTACGGGGCCAATTTAGAGGCGCCAAATAACCTAAAGTGCATGCCTTTGGACTGTGGGAGGAAAGCGGGGGAACCCAGAGGAAACCCACACGAACACAGGGAGAGCATTCAAACTCCACACAGAAAGGCCCTACAGCCTGCCCGGAAATCGAATCCAGGACCTTCTTGCTGTGAGGCGGCAGCACCAACCACTGCGCCACCATGCCGCCAGTCAAAGAAAAACTCTGGACTAAGTCTTAAAATAGTAGCTCTGGAAAAACTATGGCACCTGGTAGCAGAGGTAAAGATAAAGTGTTTTGCTGTTACCATAGTGGTGATGTATGGTAATGGTAATGTAAATAACTACAAACACAATTGTGCATGTAAATATATATTGATTCTATAGTATAGTAAATTCCAAACAAATATGTTGTATGTGTATTACAGACTGTAGAGCTTTGAGAAAGTGGTTTCAATACTGCAGAATGTATCTTAATAGTTTCTGCTTTATATAAACTATAGTGGAAGTAATTGAGGCCACTGTCTTACATTTCTAATAATTTTGTATTAGTACTACTATTAAGAATATCACTAAACCATTACAGAATATGTATTTTGAGTCCAGCAATCGGAGGTCATTTGTCTTATTTCTTTACTTTTACAGAGATTTCTTTCTATAAATGCTGAAAATAAACAACTTTTTTTTTACAGAAGCTGTTTTATGGTGGTCTTACCTTGAGGCATCGAAGCTGTCGTAAGACCCCACAGTGTAATGTCTGAAAAGCTTCTTCCTGTCTGTGCGTTCTGCCCGGCTCTCTGGGAACAAAATCAATAACACTTCATAATCATTCACTTTACAATGACGACATCAATCAACTCCACTCTTTACACCAGAAATCAGTGAGCTAAATCTAATCATATTGATCCATGACTGAAAAGACCCCCAGAGGAATTGGGCGCTCTGCGGGCTCTGCAAAGCTCCAGGACGAGGCAAAGGAGCGATGAAAAAACGTCTCATTATCTTGTTTGGGCTCCAGCCAAGTGTTACGGCTCAATACATCCAACATCTCAGAGGCCCAAAGCAAACATCAGCCCACCTGTGAGGTCCATCAGAACACAGTTTCTCTTTGCACTATTAATCTACTCTAGCTATTTTGTAGAAAAAGCAATGCACAGAATAACAGAAACATGTGCAAACATTTTCATACAAGTTAGTCATATTTCATGATTACTGACTGGGGAACTCCCTGTGCATAAAGAATTTAATTAATAGGACATTAATAATGTAACAGACTACAACCATCTACATTTTCTGGTGGTGATAATATGCACTCTGGTGCCATGTCCTTATTCTCCTGAACCCCTGACCTTCCAGATAAAAGAATCTGGAGATACAGACAGGGAGAGGGAAAGAGAGAGAGAAACTGAGAGAGACAGAGAGAGAGAGAGACAGGCTGAAACCAAGACAGATGACGTAATAATGAATATTGGTGCTCAGCTGAATGAATACAGGGTAAGCTGTAATAAAAATGTTTGCACTATCAAGGAAGACTCATCGCTGTCTCATGAAGAGGAAATGAATCATTTTGCTAAATAATACGCACATGAACACATATGAGCTATTATCTGAACATACACACACCCGCACAAACCCACACACAGTTTAGCTCATGCATTTTTGGATCTGAGGCTGAAATTATGTCAGCATCTCTTAACATTTATCAGTAACCATCACCCTAAAAAGGTGAAATCTGTGAGATCATTTAACTTTAAGTATACAGAGTGAGATAGAGTGTCTGGTCAGATTAATCCAAGGGATCAGAGCTGTGGATGAATGTGATTAGAGATGTGTGTGTGTGTGTGCTCCCCTGCCCTGTGAATGATACACGTCTTATTAAGAGTCATCAACATGCACATGTTAAATCTGTCATATCATTAACACAATGATGAGTCTCACCCACACACTACACTGAGGTTAGCAACCTGTTTTATCCATGCCTTCTAATTACACTGCTCTGAGGCACCTGTTCTACTGCCTGGTGGTGTGTGTGTGTGTGTGTGTGTACATGGCTGGATGAGCTTCTCACACTCTCTTTTAAAAACGATATTGTCCTAGGCTCTCTGGCCTGGATGCCCCCCATGTGACACCATGACATGTGGATGCTAATCTGTTATAATCTCTGCAGGAGATGAAGAGGTAGAGTTATGCAATGGAGTTACAATGACCATAACCTCACCTAGTCTCTAGTCTGGCCACAACGAGCTCATAATCTCTTTCCTTCTGAAATATAGCATGCAGATTAGATGCCATCCATCTCTGGCGTACCAGGTCAGTCTTCCACAGGCATATTAAACATGTTTCATGGTTCTGACTCTATTACCCAGCGTTTGGTGTAAACATGTAGAATGAAAGGGGGATGGGCAAAATGGGATTAAAGCCAAAATAGGGCAGGCCTTGAGTTTGACCTTCATACTGTATCACTTTAACCTTCACAGGACATCAACACTATGTGTATGTGTGTGTGTGTGTGTGTGTGTGTAGTTGTGCCACTGTTGCATGTTTCCATTTTCTGTCAGGCAGCCTGAAGGCCAGACCTGAGGCCCTACAGCAATCAGAACATGCTGTGTGGGCGTAGCGTCTCATTCCATCAGAGAGTGGCTTGTGTGTGTGTGTGTGTGAGAGAAAGAGAGAGAGAGAGAGAGAAAGGTAAAGAGTGTGTGTGTCACATGTAGCACGTGCATACCAAGCCTCCTCCTTCACTTGTCTCTCTCTCTCTCTCTCACACACACACACACACACACACACACACACACACATACATACACTTTAAGTGCTTACTTAGTACATCCCTGGACTCAATCTCACATAGTCAGGCCCCTTTCAAACATTAATTACTGAGCATTCCATTGCACTGCAAACCTACACGGTATTGAAGGATAAAATATCATAGACATGTAATATTCCCGTAATAATCATTACTAAATGAATTTTACTCATTAAAATAAATAAAATGTGAATTTTTAATGTTTGTGTATATATTTACAAACATATATTATTTGTATTTTAAGAAATATAGTCAGCAGGTGGTGGCGTAATGGTTAGGACATTCGCCCCGTGATCAGAAGGTGGCCAGTTTGAACCCCATATCGGTAAAGGTATCACTGAGGCAATGTACCGTCCCCAAGCATTGCTTCCCGTGCGCTGCCCTTCACAGATGGGTCAAATGTAGAGATCATATTTCATTGTGGTGCACTGTATGCTGTGCTGTGGTGTGTTCACAATGACAAATATTCACTCACTTTCATTTAGTTGGATTGATCATGTAGCATGCTGCTCTAAACCAACTTCAGACATGAGTCAATATCTTAATGTCTGTCTCTCCAATACATTTTCCCATGTGTTATCTTGTTGTTGCAGTATTACTACTGATTACACCACTTACATTATGTTCTTAATTAACTATCATTTTATATATATTTTAATAAGCTTTCAGTCTAGCTTGTGGATCTTACCAGAAGTGCCTGTATCTCAGTACTTGTACTGAGACCCGTTTGTAAGGGAAAGTTTACAGACTCCTGGCTCATAAATCTCTCTATTTGCAGAACACACTGCACTTACAAGATATGCCCCCTCCGATTTCACACCGACCTCGACTATGACCTGACCTGCACACCTACTCCTACACGAGGCCTGGCACCTCCACATATTACCACTACACTCACTGGAACATGCAGGTGATTAAACTCATTCAAACATTATTTCTTATTTCAGAGATTATATTAATTACACTTCAGTTTTTTTTTAAATAAACGTTTGGATGCGTGCAGCACTTTCACAACAATGGTCAACCCTGGTCACTGTGGCCCAGCGCTCTGCACATTAGTATATAAGACTTGTTATTTTCTGCATTTTAATCCCCCAGAATTCACCTTTTGGATCAATATGAAGAGAAGTGGCAAATGTCTATTGAAAGTACATAATACCTACAGTACACCTAAATAAGTGAGTGATTATTTGTTGTTGTGAACACGCCACAGCACAGAACAGCACAGCACACAGTGCACCACAATGAAATGTGACCTCTGCACATGACCCATCCGTGAAAGAGCAGTGGGCAGCTTTGGCAGCACCAGGGAAGCAGTGCTAGGGATACCTTGCTCATGAGTAGCTCAGTGGTACCTTTACTTGTCCAGGACTTGAACCGGTGACCCACTGATCATGAGGAGAACCTTTTTCTCAATTTGGTTTTAAATATGTAGCTCAGAGTAAAGAGGTGTCTTGAAAAGGATCCTCATCGTCACTGACAACGTAAGCAGCACAAAATGTTACTATTAATAATTTATTAATATACTTTTATTATACTTTAATATTATTAGTATGCAGCTACACAATCAACACTCACCCGCCACTTTATTTAGATTCATATGGCAAAGTAATTAATGAAATATGTCATACCCCTGAACTGTTTATTCATATAATCACTGTCTGACACCCTGAACTTGGTCTACTACTGGTCACTTTCTGACCACAAGGCCAACGTAGCAGTGACACTGATGTTCAACTTGGTTACCCTAACCCTAATCCTAATCCTACCCCTAACTCCACAACATATATTATGCGTAAAATTTAATATTGTATTCATATTGTTCTAAATATGTGACCCGATCTGCCGTAATGAGTCGGAAGTCGGCGTTCTATTTATTTAGATACGGGCCGATTATGTTGACAAACATCAAAAATATTGATTTTTCTTTTTTATATGTCTTATATGAAAGAAAAGGTCTTCAAAATTAATCTGGTCTCCAAAAAAGAAAAATCGCTATTTTTGTGCTGTTTTTCAACATAATCGACCCGTATCTAAATAAATAGAACGCCGACTTCCGACTCATTACGGCAGACTGGGTCACATATAAACAAAATAATAATTAGAAAATAATTAGAGAACAATATTCATATCTCATGTTCCTTATAATTAGGTCTTTCTTTAAGACACGTAGATATATCATAAGCATTGGGGTCAGGGCCACGGAGAAACACAAGCTCTCTCTCACACACACACACAGTGTCCATATGGTAGCCAGCTGACACTAGGTGGAAGAAAGATATCTCTCTCTCTCTTCATCTTTTACCACAGAGTTCAGAGATCAGTGTTTTGGGCTGCCTCCCATGGGGCCAGACCGAGCTCCGTCCTGTTCACACTCACACACACGTGCAAAGACTTACGCGGTCTGTCCTCGCTGGGCTTGACAGGGATTTCTTCCACGCAGTCTGCAGGGAACCAGCCCACATGGCCGCGGGCGCTGCCCTCCCAGTAGCCCCCTTCCCCGATGCTGAGAACTGGGGCAGTAAGAGAGAGGTTAGAGTTCCATCAAACGGCAGCTATCGTTGTGCAGCAGCGTGCACGCACAGATCTTGCTATTTCTTGAACTGACTCTGATAACAACTGGATCTAAATAATTTTAGCACAGACCAAAAAACAATATAAAACACACACAGATTAGACTGAGCATATTCTTATAAATGACATTGACATTATTGTTTATTATTACATGTGTTTATTCAGATATAACTTGAAAACAGATGTTAATATGAGAATTATTGTATATTTTAACATAAATGAATGGAACATAAGTTAATGTGGTGATTTATTTAAAACACAGTAAATGGTCTTTTTAACATCTGTAAATGGTTCCTTATAAAAGACAACCTTTAATAAATCTCAGCATATGGGTGTAAAGCAACAAATATTTTAACCTAACATTTGTGGCACTATTTAGACTTTGAGTCTAAATGACATAAAGGTTGTGACTTACAGAAGCATGGCATTATCATTACTGCTCTGCCCCCACATTCCACAACTCGAATCAATGTCCTTGAGTGAGGGTAGGAAAATTAATACTGGAAGTGCACTATGTAAGTGTGCTGCTCGGCTCTGACTTCAGTTTGTATCTACTCCATAATAAAAGGGCCACAAATCAACCGTATAGACTTTTAGATACTCTCCTCTAACCAAGCCAAGGGCAAAACATAGCAAGAGAACTGGCATTTATCATCCACTTTATTATAAATAACTACCTTGTCTCTTCACCTTTCTCAAATCCAGCTATAAACTTCATCAATTCTCGGTTTTTGTCACAGAAACATTCATACCTGGATATTTATGGTCTTGTTGACCCTGTTAACCTCTCAGTTATACTGATATGCATAAAATATCCAGCAATAGATCTGAACAGGGTGTACAAGTACAAGGCGGGCGTTCCTAATAAGGAGAACATATCAATCTGCGATGTGTGGGCTGACCTTTGACCCTGTCGTTCTTGTAGAGGGTGATCTCGCCCTCCGCCTGAGGCTGGTAAGGTCGCACCGCCACAAAGTGCCGCCCGGGAACTGCGCTGTACAGCTTCCTCCTGGAGACCGTTCCATCAAAACTGGTGTTGATCCTGGAGCAGAGAGGAAGACAGAGGTGAAGAATGAACTCATTGCGCCTCATATTCCAAAATGTTCTAGCGTTATCAATAAAGTAAAGCATAATATTATACTGTAGAATTGAGGAAAACCAAATAACGTAATGTTTTGCAGAAACATGCGTGCAGAGTGCTCTTTAGAGCTCGTAGATTATTTTCTTACGTAGCAGTAATCTTAATTAAGATAAAATTGGTCAATGTCAGAATCTTTGTGAAAACTGTGTAAGTTGGTTTTAAGAACAAATTTCTTCTTAAGAACTGCTTGTGAATGAGACCTAATTCTACACACTCTCATTATTTCATTTGCGGAGGGACTTGGAAAATTAACTACATTAAAAAACGATCAAATCATGAAATCTAACAGAAATATTCAACTGTAGCTCTGCGTCTCGGCGGTTAAAGCTCATCAGTAATATAATTTAATACGGCTGTATAAATATAAAGCAGCACTCTGTCTTCTTTTTGGTCCTGTCATGACAGGCACACACATTCACACAGCAAGTTTACGCCTAGTGAAAGCAGTATGAGATTGATGGATAGAGGAGGTTCTGCAGAAGGAGTGTAGAGTGTCAGCCTCATAAACCTCTCTCTGAATTATCGTTTCAATAAATGTAGGCCAGCCTCCTTTCTCTCTCACCAACACACACAAACAAATTGACTCAAATAGAAGCAGTGGTCTGTGCCAGACTATTCCAACTGTTTTTGGCTGATACAGGCATCTTTATCCTCCTTTAAACAGCACAATGAATAAAAATCAAAGATCTCGCTCTCACTCACACACACCAACACACACACACAACTGAAATACAGAGATCATAAAGATTCTTATCTGAATCATCAAACAGACAGGCCACATAATTCCTTTAAATGACATATTTATCCATCAGGGCTTGTGATGGATGTGATGAAGATGAGGAACTGGTCTAGGCAGTGATCACAGAGCTCCATCTAGTGGTTAGATTCTGTTGTCACAGACTCCTAATAAGTAGGGCGAAAATCTTGACTGGTGTTTTGGGGTATTATTTTTACTAAATCATTATTTAGTAAATTTAATTTACCTTTTATTAATCAATTAAGCACCAGCTAAAGTGTCAGTTTTGAATTAAAATGCACTTGTGATTTATATAGTTTTTTGAAGCAATGTCAGTTATCTTGTTGAATAATAGAGTCAATATCAAAAATTTAATGCATAATTAATACACAGTTGTGTTTATTGCAGTCACACCAGTAGCGCATCACTTCAATAATTATATATGTCTGTATTCACAAAAAATAGCTCTAAAATAATTTCAAATATTTAAACAAGTGTTATAATCAATTTCATCTGATGGCTTTTATCTTTTTCAATATTTTTCTTTAAGTTCATTATTTGCGGAAGGGCAGGATCGGTGTTCTAAATATAACCACATTTAAATCACAGATTTTACATAAGACAGTCTCCATCCCACACACAGACGAGTACACACACACACACACACACACACACACACACGCACACACTACACTACACTACAACTTCACCATGTGTATAATGATATCGCAATGTATTTACAGTAAATTAAAGGTTTCCTGGCAGGATCAAATTTCATCACATCTTTGAGCCCAGATTAAGCCATTTAATATGAATTTAAAACTGGGTCACTGATCATGCTGAAACATCAGTAATAGCATACACCCACACAAATGCCAGAGAAATACACACTAGTGAACCAAGGCTCAAATCTCTGACATTAGTTTTGGACGGTGGAGAGCATTTTTGACCCATTTTATCATTGTTTGGTCCTCAAGTCACTTAACCTCCCACCTACAATCTCTGAGCCCAACTTCCACTAATGTCTCTCTGTCTGTCTACCTGAGGGCATTAAAGCACCCGGAGAAAACCCACGCGAACACGGGGAGAGTATGCAAACTCCACACAGAAAGGCCCTACGGCCGACCTGGGGCTCAAACCCCGCTAACCACTGCGCCACCGTGCCGGCCGTATTTAATACATGTACATTTATTTGTTACCATTTTGCATCTCTTGTGGCCTGCTTCTACAACATTACTTATTCTCATTTGAGCCAAAGTCTCCAATTTATTTATATGATTTTTGTGAGTGATTATTTCTCATTGAGAACACAGCAGATCACACAGTCCACCACAACAAAACCTGATCCCTGCATTTGACCCATTTGTGAGGGAGCAGCGGGCATCTTTTTTGGCAGCACTCCAGGTGCAGGGTACCTTGCACAAGAGTTCCTCAATGGTAAGTTTATTGGTTGGGACGTGAACCGGCGACTCTCCGATCAGTGCCAACCGTTACGCTGCCAACTGTTCTTTGAATACATGCATATTTTTAAAAAAATGTTTTATCTTACCTGTTTTAGTACCAACTGCCATAAACAATGTGTTAATTATTATTCTGTTTCTAAAAAGAGTTTCCCCACTAATGCACAAATCAGAGGTATGTAATGTAATGTTACAGCATGCTATAGGTTCAGTTTCCTCATTTGACCAACTTATGAAATTTACCACATTTTTGTATCTTTATGGATATATTTTGGAGAAAATATTCTTTCCTCAATTACTCCTGCTATTAGTAGTTCTACCACTGCTCTCCAGGTTCTTCCCATCTCACTCTGTGTGAAAGTGTGGGAAACACGCGTATTACGCGTACGTCTGTGTATGTGTGTGAGTGTGTTTAATCTACAGGGCATCACTTCTAAATCCCTTTTGATTCTGGATTACGTCATCGGCACATAAAGTCCTCAGTACTGCACAAACAAATACACACAGAAACACACACACACACAAATGAGAATACACAGCATGATGACAGATTCAGATAGTTTGCCTGACCTGCAGTCTTTACCTCCCATGCTGATTTGAGCTTACTACAGGCCAGAGGAGGCCAAAGTCACACAAACACACACTGTGGACCTGAGCATGCTGTCAGTTTCGGTTACCTATTGTATTTATGCACACACATACATACACGCAAACACACACACAGATACATACATAAGCTATATTGTGAAAATCCATACGTGCAAAATGCAAGGCGTGCAATGGAAGCCATAGCAACTGCCGTGGTAACTAGGGCGAACGTTCCACTCTGACACCCAATTCCCATAGCAGGGCGGCTAATATATTCACACACAGTCGAACGGAGAAGCTGGCCTGCTTAGCACATCTGCTACACCACAGAGAGCTGGATGGCACAGAACAGGCGAGCGGAATCCCGTGCAGGAGCAGGATGTTGCCAATATGATGGGCAGGTCGCCGTGGTGATGGAAGGACACCACATTGGAGGATGGGGGGGGTGCATGCTGACGGACAGGATGGTGTGCAGGATTCTGTAGTGATTCATCTAATTCAATTTTTTGTCATGGCCCACTTACTTAACACAGACCCAGAGGGAGAGATTCTGTCTTTTCTACTGGCTTCTGTCCATCTCTCTTTACTGTCCCTCTCGGTCTGTCTTACTCCACCTCAGTGTATATCTGTGATAGTGGTGTCGTCGTCCCCCTTCTGAGCAGGGGTGTGTTTCCCAAAAGCATAGTTGCTAACTACGTAAGCAACTAACATAGTGTACATTAGCAACTAACATAGCAACTATGCTTTTGGGAAACACACCCCAGGACAGTGATGGAGTCAAGACAGAATATCTAAGATCAGATACAACTAGCTAATGCCGCCATTTTTACACATTCACACACACACACACACACACAGCACACTTATGTACAGAGACTTCCCCGTTAAGAGACTCAGGTTTGTAAAAAGCTTTCCCATGTTGTTTGATTAGCAGCCATCTCAGATTAGTTGTAACCCTATGTTATAAAAGTTCATTGATCACAAGATTCAGCTTAATGTTGCTGAGAGGGTCCTGCAAGTGGCCCATCAACAACCCGGGATTCGAAATATCCCTTGGACTATTTTTGTATCTTTGCTTCTTTAAATAACTAACAACTCATCTTGAACTATTGCTTGTTGTACATTAAATGTTCGTGCACCCGGTCGCCCAGAGGAGGATGGGGTCCCCCTCCGAGTCTTGGTTCCTCTCAAGGTTTCTTCCTACTAGAGGGAGTTTTTCCTTGCCACTGTCGCCTCAGGCTTGCTTGTTGGGGGGTTTAGGCCGGTTATATGTAAAGTGCTTTGTGACAATGACTGTTGTTAAGAGCGCTATATAAATAAATTTGAATTGAATTGAATTGAAAAAGATATTTCCCCATATCTAATTAAGGACAAAAATGAAGGAGAGAAATGGAGGTCAGCAATAGAGACTTAAAGGGAGAGACACACAGATAAACTAGGGAAAGATGAAGGAGATGACAGAAGGAGAGAGTGAAAGACAGAAAGACCAGAGACTAAAATGTAAAAGAACCAGAGAGAGAGAAAGAGTGGAAAGGTGAAAGGGAAAGAGGTAGAGAGAAAGCAGTCGTTGAGAGGGAGATCGGGAAGGGGGTGAGAAATCAGGACTGAAGAAATTCACTTACAAGACTGATCTTGTAATATGTGTCAATACTGTGAAGACCGCATTACATTTTTTAACACAGATCTAGCATTTCTATCTCTTCTAGAACACTGACATGGTGTGGAGCATCCATCTCTTTCTGAAGCACAAAGCCTTTTTCCATGTTGGTGGCCTAGTGGTAGAACACTCGCCTTTGGACCAAGAGGTTGTGGGTTCGAATCCGACCTCTGGTGTTACCAACATTGGGTCCCTGAGCAAGACCCTTAACCCTAAGTTGCTCTCAGGGGAACTGTCCCTGAAATTAGGAAATGTAAGTCGCTCTGGATAAGAGCGTCTGCTAAATGCTGTAAATGTAAATGTAAAATGTGAGACGGAAGCAAAGGGATCTATTACAGCTAGTGCTGAGTTAGCTCTTCTGCTAAACTAGTGTGCAAATTAACTTTGACAGTCAGATCAGTTAACGAGAATGTATGTGGATATTACTAGCATGTGGCTCTTCTATGTGGAGAATGCATGTTTTGAATTTAGCAAATTTCACTAGCATGCAGTCTTCTCTAGTTATCACTTCAATAGTTAGCTCGGTAGCTAGCAATCTAGTCGGTCCAGCATTCTAGTTCTATGTGTGTGGAAGCATGAGATACATCCAATGAGTCTATTTAAACAATCAGTCCACCTAAGTTCAGGATAAATCCATTGGGAACTGCAACCTGTTGTAGGCACTCTCTGTTGGGACACAGTTATTGCTTTTTGGAATAAAGGTCTTGCTCAAGTTTCCCATTGTGGTACTTCTGGCATCAGGACGGAGATGGATTTGAGCTACAACCTCTTGTATCCTACCACAAGGCCGCCATCATTCTGCGTACCTCTGCTGCAGTCTGCGCTGTTCCTCTCCCAGGCGGCTGAGTGAGGGGGATCGGCTCCGGGGTCCAGGTCTGGCCCCCCTGCCCATAGTCTTCACCGTACCATTGGGGTCCCTCTGCATCTGCTGGAGCAGCTGCGGGGACAGACTGCGGCTGGGAGCCTGATCAGGGCTTCCAACACCAACGTTCAGGTTGTTATCACTGTTGGAGCGAAGGAGGACCCGCGGAGCCGCCAGACTGTTCTGCTGAGGTCCCCCGCGCCGCCGCTTGGAGTACGCTGGGGCCTCGCGGAAAGGCACTGAGAATAGAGAAAGAAATAAAAGAAGATCAAGAGACGAAATGCTAGAAGTGTGTGATGGCATTAATTATTAAAATGTGGGAAAATCATGGAAAGGGGAGGAAAGACCAGCCGGATGCAAATGTCAGACCACCATTAACACCAACCACTCTTCAGAGAAGAACTAAAAAGAGACCAAACTACAGCAAATAACTGAGCATTCTGACCTTTGAATCCACACGTCTGTGCAACTGTCACATTTTGTAAGAGCGGCAAAAACCCCTCAATTTCTCTCAACATCAGCACTTTCATCTTAGAGTAGATAGGAGTCTAAAAATAGCCTTTGCTCTTGTGGTTCGCTGTGTTAAGAACCTGACATTTCATAGCTGTGGAAGTTAGAGGAGGACATTCTGCTGAGGACAGCTAGAGAAACTCCTTGTGACGTCCTTGTGTGGGGTATTTAGGGCATTGGGACAACTTTTCCCCTATAGAGGAGAGGAAGCCTGTAGGCTAACATCCAGAACTTATTTTGACTCAAAAATAGAGCAGCCCAGAAGCGCAGATAGATCTAGGCATTGTTCATTAGCTATATGATCCATAAGATAATTTTCAAGCTGCCAGATTCTGATTTTGCTTATTACACTTATTACATGTATTAAAAAAGTAATACATGTGTAACAACAAAATCAGGCCTCAACAGCATGACATGCAGTGCAAGTATTTTTGCTAGCTGGCTCAGTGATCATTTTCCTGTCTTGCACCCAGAATATTTAACTAGTAAATGACCTTGTACCATGCTATGTTCACGCAAAAATTAGGCATAGTCAGGTGCACATTTAGGGCACTTCTATTTTAAAACAGTGCAACATTAACCTAAATTAAATTAATCAGGTTAAGCATTTCATTACTTTTTGAAAGGAGCATTAGCTACCAACAAAGTAATATGTGCCACATAGACTAGTGCACAGTGCACATACAAAAAATATTTGGCATAATGATTAGCAGTGTTGGGGGGTAACGGAATACATGTACCAACGTTATGTATTAAAATGACAAATTTTGGTTAACTGTACTCTATTACAGTTACAGTTTAAATAGATGGTAATTGGAATACAGTTAAATTGTTAAAAATAATGGATTACATGACAATATTTTTCTGTTTCACATGTCGATCCTGTCTCTAATACATTTCAGCAATCCATTTCATTACTGGAAGCCCTCCAGAGCACAACCAAAGATTGAAATCTAAACGTCCTTTTAACGTAAGTTGCCACAGTCACACAATGGAGGAGTCAGAGCTGAAGTCAGCACGACAGAGCCAGCGCAGAAAACATTTCTGTCTTGGAAATTCAGACATCACTTCAGATTAAAAGCAGAAAGAGGGCGGAATATGAAGGGTGTGATTTCCACATTCATACAGTTGTAAAAAGCAAGGCAATGTGGAAGTAATCCAAAGTATTCAAACATTACTCACATTGAGTAATCTAATGGAATACGTTACAAATTACATTTTAGAGAAAGTATTCTGTATTCTGTAGGGGAATACATTTTAAAAGTAAAATTCCCAAACTGATGATTAGTGAGAACACTGGTTTGGAAGAACCCTGTCACTGCTATATATGGCCTACCATGCGAAGTTTCCTACTAAGAAAATACTTAAATCTAATGAATGCATATATAGTAGGAAACAACCAAGTTGGACCAGGGTTTCATGAAATGAAGTGACACAGATAGCACACAAATTTTTATTTATTTAGCACAAAATTTTATTTAGACACACACTAAATGCGCAAGAGAATTATATGGCTTTCTACTGTAATGGAATCAGTCCAAAAAATCCATTAACGTTTTTCATGACTCTTTTTCACGACGCTTTTTCACACACCAAAGAAAGAAGCGCCTGACTTTGAACTACAACCAAGAGTTACATGCTGTATAGCCATACAGGTTTTATTTTAACTTCTGAAAACATGCAATGAGGTAAAATATGACATCATATTATTGTTCTTTAGGCTTGCCCCTGAATAGGACAGTCCAAATACACAGTCATTACCATGTAAGTCAACAAGTCACAGGTTATTTTGTTGCAAATGTGATGCCTTTATTTATTTCTGGAAAAACAACATTTACAGCTTTTATTAAATACTATTCTTCGAGAGATACATTTTCTACATCTCCTCATTAAACACAAATTCTGCAACTCGGGTTTAATGGTTCTGTTCAGGTCCAGCTTTTCAAATGCAGAGGTCACATTTTGTTGTGGTGCACTGTGTGCTGTGCTGTATTCACAATGACAAATAATCACTTATTTTCACTTAATCTTTTGCCACCAACAAAAGGTTCTACCCACTCAAACCACTAAACCACCACTGCCCTCTATGATTTTGCAGCGCCACAAAGGAAACATTTTATGTGACTTACAGTATGTTAAAGACTGTTGAATCCATAATGTACAAAATCACCCGGCTCTCAGCACTGTGATTTTGATGAATGGATTCAATCAACCACTGCTATCAGCATCATAAAATGACTTAAGTGCTAAACTTCTGAGCAAACCTTTTGAAACATGAGTCACAAGGCTCCTGTCCAACAGCCCATAAAAGGCCCTGAGTCACTCACCTAATTAGAGAAAATGAATGAATAAATCCACAAGACAGTTCTCATGCTTGCATGACACGGAAAAGACAGACATCATTACTGCAGATTTGGATGTGAACTTAAATGAGCTTTGACAACTTCCAACTCTCAAATGCTACATTGTAGATACATAAAACAGTTGAGCAGTACTCATTACAGTCCATGAGCAAGCTGACGGCTACGTGGGACTCTGGTTAGCAGCACCATTGCACACATTATTCCTCTGACACACACAAAACACATACAGACCCTCTCTCACACACTCAAACGTCCATACACATCTTAATTAGAACACTGTGAGTGGACGTTTCCCCCAGAGCCCTTTGCCTTATTACATTATCATAATGGCTGAAACTGTTGCTGCTTAGAGTCCTGCAGATCTCTCCCACACTCAAAGCCATGGAGCCATAATGGCTGCCACTTGAGGTCTTCCTTCCTCCTCAGAATGACGTAACTGAGCCATAATGGCCGCCATTGGAGGTTTCTGACACCCTGGATGCTTGTGTTATTAGGCAGGTCTATGTGAGCATAATTATTTCCCATTGGTCTGAGAGATATAAAGCCCAAATATGAGATTTGTGACAGATATCGAGGCGGCACTCTTTAATGCCGCTTCCACAGCAATGATTAAAGTAATTAGTGTGCAGAGCTGAAGAGTGAGTATGAAGTTAAGTCTTAACAGTAAATCTGCCCACTAATCTACAATTACTACCAACTGCCAGCTGTTCTCGAGGTCAGGCTCACACTGTACCACTTTTTTCGATCACTTCTATGATGGCTACTCACACCTCACGCAGATCAGATCACCTTGATTTTTCGCCATCTGTCTTCAAATGAAAGCTCACACTGTTGGACCCGATCGGCTATGCAACCTGATGGGATGAAATATGGCTGCAATCTTGATTTTTTGGCAGGACTTAAATCTGTGCTAGTTCATCATGTGTAAGCCTGACATAATTCTCAGTTACAGGAAGCTTAATGGGGATGTTTTGCCTGTTTCTGAAAAGTTTCACTTAAAGTAAAGTTTAAAAGGTGTCGACATTTGTAATGTTTAATGGGGCTTCATTTGCAGAATATTTGTGGAGGTAAATTCCTAGAAATTGTACATGGGAAGTATAGCTCTCACTCTACTGTTTTCAACATACCAACCTTAAACTTGGGAATAGATAATAAGTGAGTGATTGTCATTGTGAACACACAACTCTACAACACCACAGTAAAATTGACCTCTGCGTTTAACCCATCCATGCAGGAGCAGTGGGAAGTTATTCAACACTATGGGAGCAGTGTTTAGGAGCCAGTTCCAGTGCTTTGGGGCACCTTATTGAAATCTTTTACTAGAATATTATATATTTGAACTAGAGACCCCTCTGGTCATGGGAGCACTGTTAAGTTACAACCTCCCCAAAAAGTTTTCCCAGAGATGTTTAGGTCAACCTGAGTCAAAAGTGAGGTCAAATGTAAAGATGAGGTAAAACACAAACACATGTATAAAACTAATTAAAAGGAGAAACATGTTTCAGAAAAAGGTCTAGACAGCAAGAGAAATCTTAGTGCTTCTGCTCAGATTAGGCCAGAGTCCTCTCTGCCGTTTAAATCCTTAATCACACAATGAGGAAACAGGGGGAGGGAAGAAATCTGTGTCTTATGTAATGGTGAGAGCCCTCAGTGTAACTTATATCATTAAGTGTCTAGAACATGGGATCAAAGCTGGGGTCAGTCTCAATCTGACAGAAAGGTCCAGGGCCAAGAGTGTGTGGCCCCAAGCAGAAATAACTAAAATAACTAAATAATAAAACTATAGTTAAGATAATTTACTAGCATGAAAAGTAACTACTTTCTGCATTCTTGCTAATAGCACACAAGTTAAGTAGCATGAAATGCATCTGTTATTAAAATTTGCTTAAAGTTACCCTTCTGTACAGAAAATGCATTTTACAGGATGAAATGTAGTGATTAAGCTTTAATATGTTCCACGTATTCACTTAACTGTAAAAGTTCTGAACTTAATAAATGCTTCCTACAATACTTTTCTATAAAGGAATGATGCCAAAGGAAAAAAATCAACAAGAACTAAATCTGCATAAAACAGTTCTCTTACCTTCTTTCTTTAAGGCATTGAGAAAGGATTTCATTTTGACTCCGTTATCACTCAATCCAAATAAATCCCGAAACTGTGTGAGGAGCTAAAATGTCCCGAGAGCGCAGAGTCCCGGCGCGTGTGGCGGAGCAGCAGGCGCAACTTCCACCAGATCCGGGTGAAGAAGGTGGTGAGGCTGCAGCAGGAGAGCGGCGGGAAGCGGAGATTTACGGACACAGAGCGCAAGAGCAGCCTGCATGATTCCACCCCACACTGTCACTGAAGTGTGTGAGATTCACACGGGATCCTCCTCCTCCTCCTCCTTTCCCTCACTCACCCTCTCTCCCTCATTTCCTCCCTCACTCACCCATCTCCCTCACTCATTCCTTCCCTCTCCCTACTCTCTCCTACTCCATCTCTGTCCCTCACTCATTCCCTCTCTATTTCTCCCACATTCCTTCCCTCTCTCTCTCTCTCTCTCTCTGTCTGTCTCTCTACTCTTTCTCTCACTCCCCTTCTCCCTTTCTCTCCCCTTTCACTCTACCTCTCTTATTCCTTCCTTTTCTCTCTCTACTTCCTCCCTCACTCATTCCCTCTCCGTCCCTTCTCTCTCCATCACACATACACTCCCACTCCCACTAATAGTATTGTTATGTGTAATGCAATATTGAAACCAGCTCTGTATTACTTCTATCATAGTCAATCCATCTACAGTCATCTATAACCTGCACTGCAGTGTAAAAATTATTGCTTACTGTATATTTTTTAGAAATGTGTAAAATCTCCTGTATGCATAGATGATAGATGCATGGCATTGCTGAGATTAAAGAGATGAGATGAAGAAACACATGGAAAATCATGGACCCCTTGAAGACCAAATCATGGGGGAGGACACACCATAACATAACATCCCATAGTATTGAGGACTCAAGTGAAACATTGCTTTCGGAAACATATTGTTGCGTTGCTTAGCAACTCTATATATGACGTGTACATTTGCTCGAGCATGAATGGAATGCCACTATAAGTCATTGCAGGATAATTTCTTAAACTAATAATATAAGTAGTTTTACATGAATATATGACCATTTTCTCAATTCATTCTTCTCTAAAATGAAACAACTGAACAGAAATGGCTTTGGACGATTAAGTTGCAGTATTTTGCTATATGGTAACAGATGCATTGGAGAGAAATAAATATTTGATAAGGCTTATTGCTTTCTGTGCAGGTATCCCCTTCCCGAGAAGGACCAAGAGCCTGGACAGGTGCTCATCAGCGATACAGGCATCCTGCATCCTCAGACTCTGGGGTGCATGATATCAGGAAGAAATCAAATTAAATTGCAATATTTTTCTGCAATGAATATGTGTATTTTTAATATGCAGTATAATTGCAATAATGAATATCTTGTAAATGTACTGTTTATTTTGTATATATAGTATATTTGCAATAATGAAGATGTTCCCAGTTAACATGAACATTTAATTTTTGGAGTGATTTTAGGAGACTGTTTCTGCATGGGAAATAAAAATTAGTACTTTATCCAAGAACATTTAAATTGTAATGAATTATTACACATCAGACAATTCTTGTAGATCAGATCAGTTTTCCTATTTTAACCCTTCTGTTATGTTGCGGCCCAAATTGGCCCATTTTAAATGAAAAAAATCTAAAAGAAATATAAAGTATTTTTTCAGTATGAAACTTCTTGTGCTTGTGCTTCACATATGTGCAAGCCCCCCTGCACGTTTGGGTCTAATTAAACTTAAAATAATCAATGCCATGTAAAACTGTTGTGTTTTATATATAGGTCTTTCCAATGTACATTACAAAAAGTTTTAAAATGCATTTTTAAAATGAAAAAAAAAGTTAATTATCCTCATTAAACCATGATCTGTGAGAGGTAAATAACACCATTACACCAAAGATTGATTGAAATGGTTGGAAATGGAGTTAATAATGAGATATAAACAATGTTTATTGGAATCTTTAGGTTTCTGACACTTTTGGATAATTAAACATGCCCCAGATCAAATTGACCTAGGAACATCATTGGTGTTCCTGAAAAACAAACATAACAGAAGGGTTAACAAGCAAAAGTTGTACCATGACGTGCTTGATTTAATTTGCTTACTTAACATTCCATTTCATGGGCATAACAATTACCTTGTGCTGATGATGCTAAACCATATATTATGCAGTCCTACTATGATTTGTTGACATGGACACAGAATAACATATGGGGCAAAAAACCTGGAAAATCATGGTAAAAATAATCATACATGTACATAATTCATGTCTGATCATGATAGCTTTGTTATAAGCCTTGTAACATTCAAAGGAGAAAACAGTTAGATGCATGGTAAACTCATCTCTCAACAACATCCAACCTATAGCTTCTGAGAAAAAGATAATTAAATCACTGATCTGCACTCCATACATAAATAATAAAACTGCCCATAGCCATAATGACTAATTCATGCCATATACATGCAGTGCATCAGACAACTGAGCCAAAACTCCCAACTCTTCTTATTATTTCAAATCATTTGCTTTCATGTCTAAACAGAATAATGTAATATTACGCTATAAAATCTTCCTTCCCCACTAAAAGCACAGGACTCTATAGATCAACAGCGAGCTTCCCAGCATGACTGATGCAAGCCCGCCAGGCACATGTGCAAAGTAAAGCAACTCAGTAATACCCGTCATAAATATAGCACACCTGTGATGAAGGTGGAAGTGAAGTGCACACAGAAACTGAAATACCCATGACTTTTGAACATATCAAAAACCTTACATAATCCATGGCTGATTAAAAATAATTAGGGATAATTACAGTCAAAGGTCAGTGGAAGCGATTAAGAGCTACAGTCATGAACTCACACATGACACTTGAAGTAAAATGTAAGTCAATTACACGTCAGGGCAGGTGATGGGGCGAGCAAATCAGCCAGTTTTTCTTGCGTGTCTATGCACTGCCAAGTTTTGAAATTACATCATTTTAATTCATTTGTTTGAATCAGAGGTATGAAGTACTTAATCTTTAGAGTAACCATTAGACTTGCATAAAACATTGCAGAAGAGGCATTGTCATCCACGATAAATCAAACAAGTCTTAGCTTGTTGATAAAGTACAGAACTGCATTCAACAGTTGTAAAGTTATATTTTCCACAATATAACTGTACTTTTTTAATTATAATTCTAATTTCCTGGTTAAGCATGACCTTCTAAAAACTATCCTTACCCTTATAGATGAGTAAATGATTCTAAATGATTGAATCTTTCCAAATAGAGTCTATAATCTAAAACAGCCCTTCATCTCTAATGGATTTCTGATTTTTGTGCTTGACGCTACCATAGCATTCTAGTTCTAATGGGCACGTTAGCGGATATTAAATTGGCCGCAGTAGCCTGAAATTAGCTTTGGCAACCCACTAGAAGCAATGGTTTGTGTTTGTTCCACAGGTTTCATGTAAGAAGCATGTAATGTTAATTAGTGATACACTGAGCATTTGCAAAACCCTACAGCCACGGGTTACGCAGTTCTCTATCAAATAAATTTTTTTAAGTAAAAATATACTGTATATCAGTTATATGATGAATCATGCTGAAAATAACATGACACTGACCCTGAGGTCAGCCAGTCAAAAAGTCATCCACATGTGAGAAAAATGAATAGAACCCTGAACACAGGAAGGCCAGTGAGCTACGGACACTCTCCTTAACCCAGACCTGCTGTATGCTTTGTCTTGCTGCAAGGACGAGTGAAACCCAGGAGAACTCTCAGAAAACGAGGTCATTCAGAAAGGAAACACTGCTCAACGTAGCACATGAAGTATTTTAGAAAAATGAAGGCCTTCAAAGGGTTTTCCTTTAAACCCTATTTGATATGTCTTTGTCTCACCAGTTTCATTCATATGATAGAAAAGAAAAGACCTTCTTGCTTGTGTCATCAAAAGTTGAAAGTAGGTCTCCCTCTCTGTCTCTCTCCACACACTCCCTTAATTAAGAGAACTGAGAATACACAGCACAAGCAGTAGAAAGAAACAGGCAGCATGCTATTTGGGCCATTCTTCCTAGCCGTGCTTACCTGAAGTGTATCAGCATCAACAAGCACAAACAGAGAATGATTTCACATTTCTGAGTGGGTTAAGCTCTGTGTCAAAATACTATAATAATAATAACAATTACACCAACAAATATTGTCAATCACGGATATCATGGACAGAAGGGTGATAAGGGCACCAGGGTACTGTTAACTTCATTCCACCCACAAATCACATCATCCTCACATTCACTCAGAGGAAGGAAAAGATCTGTGCCCCACTGTACAGCAAACACCATGGAGCACGAGCAGCCGCAATTCACATAATCTGCACAAACGCAGGCATCTGTGCCTTGGGGAGTTAGAATGTGGAGGAGCTGGAAGATGGCTTGGTGAGCGTTGAGCTCGTCACTTTTTCAACCCTGCGCTCTGTAATACACAGTGCCGTCAATCATCTACAAAGAAGCTTAGCAAAGGAAGGAGGAACGGGGGGAAAAAAGCCTGACCGTATTTAGGAGGTGGGCGTACTTGTCAAACCGTAACGTCAATGTGTTCTGTGTTCATTACCAGTGGTCAAATTCGAACTTGCAAAACAGAGGCGATGTTCAGTATACAAGGATTAAAAGGCACAAAAGCAAAATAAGAAGCCATCTTTACGCTAAGGAACAATGTACTGAAATATGCATTTTGAGGAATTGCAAAATATCTTGTTTTCAACAGCAGAGCCAGTCTCATCCATTACCTTACCACACACACACACACACACACACACACTCATTACAGATCTAATCAGCTAATTAGCACAGAGGCCTGGGTCTGTTGTAATGAAAATGCAGGACCAGTCCACGTGGTGCTGATGAAGGCTCTGTATCAGACACATGGCCACAGAGAGACAACAAACCTCATCAGTGTACAACAGCAACTGCAAAACTGCGTTTCATTTTTATTTGGATGGATGGTAACAGCAATCACTAATGTAATGAGGCACCATATCATGAGTATGCAGTACAGCAACATGCTCTTTGGAACATGGACCTTATTTTGTAAAGCTGCTAGATCTGCATTCAAAAGAACATGACCAATCAATCAGTTTTTGTGATTTTGGTCAGTTGTGCAGACCTAGACTTTACAGAAATGGGACTTTATAGAACAGCTTACGCTTGTGTAAAGCTATTTCTTCAAGGCTCGGATGACTGAAATCATATGATCCATATGATCCATATGAAATCAAACTCACCTTTACAGTTCCTACAAAATTCATTTCAGATGTTATTTTAACACCTGGTCAGAAGGGCCAGAGGCCACACGTGGTATGGTGCAACAGCCTAAAAGGTGGTATGGTAGAGAAGGCTGGGACAAAGAGAAGGCAGAGCACATAGTATGTCCATATAGAGTTTGATCATTTGACCCAGCTGTCGGATAAAATTGGGCGGTTATCGTGTTCTCTCAACTGTACTGCTAAACATGCAGCTTTCTGAACTATAGTGCTGCTCCTCTACATGCTGTAGGCTGTATGTAGGTCATCTGAAGCCGGTCCGTTGGAGGCAGATTTAGAGGGCATGGCTGTGTTACTATAGGCTGCATGTATAATGGCATTCTTCCAGTCACAGATGGAAAAAATGCTTCCTTTCAAATCTATAATTCATTTACTTCATTATTCATTTTGTGTCATAATTCATGTGGAAGAGTTTATGTGACTCATATGAACTTCAGCAACCACATGAAGAGGGAAAAACTCACATTAGTGGATCCTTTGTGACATAAATTTGGCCAACATGAGTGATTCTGCATGAGTGATTATCAATAGGAGATTATGCATGTGCATACGAATGAAATTGCTTGAGTTTCTGCACTTTGAGATTTAAGAAATCGCTCTTTATGAAAAAGGATTTGAGAGATTTTAAGGCCAGCGACTCAATCTGCCCCATTGGCTTCATTCAAATCTTCTTCCCTCAGATCACTCCAAGTCTTTCATAAGACCACAGGAATATTTACTTGTCCTTTACTTGCTCCGGGCAGAGTATATATAATGTGACTGGGGAGGCATGATGGGAAATGGAGTACAGCATCAGCGTTTAGTCATGCTCCTTATAATCCAGCGTAGCATGAGATCAGCAGTAATAATTACATCAATACAAGACGTGACACACAAGAAAACACCAGAACATTGGTGAACACACAAACACACACGGGGAGTCCTGACCGCACACACTTTCGCTACCAAACGTAACATGGAGACCACCGAACGCACCTTTCTCCGGCGTGCAGCAGGCGGAACCCATAGCAGACAAAATTCCGATAAGCAGAAAGTCCCATCACCGAAAACTCCAGGGCCTAACCGAGAAGGCGGGGGTGTTAATCCCGCAGTGTTTCAGGGCCGGCTATGGTGGCCCGGGTGGGTTGGGGTCTTCCCGCGCTGGAGGTGCTGCTGAAGGTACCGGGCGCCATGTCTCTGCCCTGGCCAGCCTGATCACAAGCTAATCCCTTCCACTGCTGAAGGCGGTGTTTTCTCATTTAGCCTGTAGGACAGCTGTGGAGCTCTGGGCCACTCGGGGAAACAATCGCGGATTACCTCTCCTTTATTTATTTCTTTCCTCTTTATTTATATATTTGTTTCATTTCTCTGCAGTCTCTCTAATCCAGCCAGCTCAATCTCTTTTTTCGCCCTCCAGAAGAAATGGACTGAGTAAGTAATACAGGTTTGAGAAGGAAGTAAAATGCGAGGAAGCATGCGTTGGTTTAAGAAGTCTAGTGATTTGTAAAAGAATTTAGAGTTAGGATTATTCTCTCTCTCTCACTCTCTCTCTCTCACTTCCTCACCCCATCCCTTTACCCGTCTCACTCTCTCTTTCTCTCTCTCTCTCTATCCACTCGGCTAATATCACCTGGTGGATTGCTGATATCCTGAACTGAATAAGAACTGTAATCCAATAGGAATGAGGTGGGTTAGAGGGGCGGGAGCACAATGAATTACAAATCCAATCAAAGTCCTGCACAGTAAACACAACCGTTCACACCACACACATGCAGCGTATGACTCAGTCCTCCTAGTGTATGAGAATGTAAGACCTTGGCAACATAGGAATTAGAGTGTGAATTAGATTTGTGTCCTTCCAAGCTCCCTGAAGGGTGTATGTGTATGTGCAGGTGGTAGGTGGTGGTATGTGTTTGGGATGGTGTGTGTGTGTGTTTTTGTAGGTGTGTATGTGTGAGGGTACAGATGTGGATTATCTTCATGAGTTAAACTCAAATCAAGGTGTGTGTGTCTGTGGGTCTAAGGTATTATGGTATTGGGTCTTTGAGAATGTATGTGTGAATTGTATATTGTATGTAACCTCTGTATATAAGTATGTGTGTGTGCGTGTGTGTGTGTGTGTGTGTGTGTGTTTAAGTGTAAGACTTTTCCACAGGCCTCCACGCTTTAATCCTTGAGTTAAGGATTAGTTCATTCATCTCCCATCATCACACTGTAGTGACTCTCAGGCCTCTGCAGGGCCACAACCTCTAGTGCAGTGATGAGTCAGTCATTAACATGAGATAACATTGCTGCCTTCCCTAACGAGCGGACGGGTGATGGGTGAGGAAGATAATCACCGTGCCTCTGTAGGGCTTAGAGGGACGACTCACTCACCGATATCACTCTCTTTATGGTTCTTTATCAACTCTGCCAGCTCAAAGTTTCCTGCAATGATGGCGACCTGTGAAAGAGAGGGCAGAAGAGTTCAGACCACACAAAAGCTGGGAAGAAAAGTAAATAAAATGAATTTGTGTGACATAAGCAAGTTGAAATGCAAAGTATATGGAGGTTGGTATACATATTGCATAATTCAGAGTAAGATCCTGATCAGTTACTGTGTGTGTGTGTGTGTGGTTTGCACTTTATAATCTGAACATGACAAGACCTCCAGAGCAAAGATTTGGCTTTAACCATCTGCAGCCTCTAATCACATCTCATCTGGGACACACACACACACACAGCGTCACTTGCTATCTTTTTAAGGCACTTCAATTGACTAGATGTAAATAATAATACAGATACACCTCATCCTAACTAAATTCCTGATTACCAAGACTCCCAGGAATAATTTGGGGTATTTTGATTCTTCCGTGATTTTAAGCTCTACTACTGTGATCATCAATACAGGGACTGAGATACAGAAGTGGCTGCATTAGTTGGTATGTTGCTGTAGCTGGAAAAACTTGAATCTGTACAGCTTTGGATTGAGAGGACCAGAGTTGCGAAACACTGAACAAGATGTTGGCAGACCGGGTTCAGAAAGAAAACATCCTCCCCAGGATTTATATCATACAGCTAGAAAACACTAAAGAGTGAGGGAGGGAGCGCTTATTTGTCATCGTGAACACACCACAGCACAGCACCCAGTGCACCACAATGAAATGTTACCTCTGCATTTGACTCATTCGTGAAGGAGCAGTGGACAGCTGACATGGGCAGCACCCAGGGAGCAGTGTTTGAGGACGGTACATTACGTCTAAATACCGTAGTGGTATCTTTACCGGTCAGGGATTCGAACCGGCAACCTTCCAAATACCCCCGCCCTTACACTACTACTACCCCCCGCCCCAACTGCGATGAGGGTCTTGCTCAGTGACCCAATGGTGGTAGTGCCAGGGGTAGGATTTGCACCCAGGACCTGTTGGCCCAGAGATGACTATGCTAACCACTAGACCATCAACACCACATGCAAGCAATAGCACCATTTATACCTGATCGTCCACATGCCTTCCCTTGATATGTATTACTATTATTATTATTATTATTATTATTGCATCAACGCCACCAAGACAACAAAATAAGGAAAGTGTTGTTTACATGCCATCCATCCAAAAAAATGAATCTGGCCAAGTTTAGGCAGACAGAAACCTTTGACAACCGGTAAGTCAATCTTTTTTTTTCTTTTTTTTTCATGTCATTCATAGCGCTCCATCATTTACACGCTGTCCTCCTGAAGCCAGGCAGTACTCTGTAGGGACAGAAAACATCTTTCTCTCTAGTGACTAAATCCATCCATTCAGCCAATCTTCCTCCCACTGCAGTCTGATATGGAGGAGGGAGTGTCACAACAAACGATTCCAAATTTAACACCATTTCATTCAGATGCAGGCCTCCTTCCAAAACACTCACAGCAGCGACCTACTAACTATGGTGTCTGTACGCGGGACCAGAAGCTGGATGCATGGTTTTCTTCTGATCAGCAGCTCTGGACTGGAGGCAGTTGTTTTAGAGGCAGGTCTGAGGACAGTAACGTGAGGGACTGTGGGGATGTAGAGGAGCTCTCATGGAGCTCTGAGGTGTTACAGAGATGAGGTACAGTTTGGTTTAGGGCCAGCAGAGGGTGAAGCAGAGACTGTGGGTTTTGCATACACGCACACATACTTTGATAGAAAGTTTAAGTTGATACACTCTGCTTTCTGTGTACATTGTGGCAGGATTGAGGGTGTTTATCTGTGTGTGTGTGTGTGTGTGTGTATTAGGCATGGGCCAGTATGAAATTCAGATGGTATGAAAACTTTAAGCACAAATATCACGGTATCACGGTATTGCTAACCCTAACCCCAAACCCAACCCAGGCCCTAACCCTAACCCATTTCTAATTTTCTCCAAATTACGGTGCTGTAGATCATGTATTCCATACTCTAGATTTTTTAAATGTAAAAGAACAGACTATTGGTGCTGCTGCTACTACTAAGAATAATATTCAAAAACTCTCTACTGTTATTTTATGTTGATACACACATACAGTATGTAACGGGGTGTGAGAGCACGCAAGCGAGTGTGTGTGCTCATTTGATGCGTTTAGACTTAACACACACCGATAAACATTTATTACAAAAAGAAAGTTAACATTTATTGTGGACACAAAGCCTTTTCTACGTCAGCGTAAATTTGTGCAAAAAATGCACTTGCTTGCTTTCACGTGAAATGCCATAGACTTTAGTGACCGAACGGTGCATATAACACGATTATTGAGGAAAAAATTGCGAACGGCAGATGTACTGTGGCAATTTTCCTTTTAAAACTTTTTGTAAAATCTTTTTCTGCTTATGAGGACCAGTCCTCACATAGAAAAATGTCCCCACAAAGTAAAAAAAAAAAAATCAAACAAATATCAAGTTTTCCTATCTTTCAAGAGACAACACATCACAAACACATAATACACACACTTACACACACACAGTTGCAGCTATTTTCCCTTTTCATCTCTTCTACTCCTACACCACTAATCATGTCCATTAATAATCCTAATGGAAATCAATTTACAAAGTACTGTAACAGATGGTTAATACACTCAAAACAACAATGCTGCTTTGAAATGGAGAGTCCAATGACCGAACGTGCCAGTTGTACTTCTTTCTCTTGCCTGGACCAGTGCCACCGAGTGGCAGTGCCAACAGGAGCAGCCTCAAACGGAATCTGTGAGAGTGGCTACAGAGTCAGGGCCCCTCACACGTGAGAGACAGAGCTTCAGTACGGGAGTAATGATTTAACCCTTTTATCTTCCACCTCCAAGGAGGATATCTCACTCAGAGGAATGGAAGAGGGGGCGTTGTCATGGAAACTCAGTTTACTACGGAGAGGAAAGTGGAATTATGTGTGTGTGTGTGTGCGTGTGTGTGTGTACATGTGGTTGGGGGTCTTCCAGTAACATCATCCTCAGAGAGAATATAGCATCTTAAATCAGGCAGCCAGACGCACATAATGTGTGTGTGTGTGTGTGTGTGTGTGTGTGTGTGTGTGTGTGTGTGTGTGTGTGTGAGAGAGACAGAGAGAGAGAGAGAGAGAGAGAGACAGAGGGGGGTGGGGTATAACAGGACGTTTTGAAAATACACACTGTCCATGTCTGTCAGGCTGAGAATTTATCTCGGGAGTGTTGATTTATTTGATCCATTAAAAGTTATTTAAAACACACTCCACTAGCTTCCTAACACAATAAGCGAGAAATGACAACTGATGTACTTGTGAATCATTCAGCGAAAGATGAAGACACAAGAAGTGTGCGGAAGCCACTTTGACAAGCCAAAGGGACACGCTGTTGTGGGTGCGGATAATCGATTTGATATGTGCTTTTTATACATGGGCATAACTCATTAAGTCTGTATATTTCCCCCTCATAGAATCCCGAGTAGGAAAGATCCCTTTTACCTCACACTAAACAATTTGAGACTGATAAAGAATGATGAAAATACAGCACATTTTAGCAAGTTTCCATTGTAAACTGCTTATGCAGTTTACAATAAAAACAAAACCCAATGGAGCAACAATCATGACTACTTGCCCCAGTTCCATTCTAACATTGAAAATTTTGGCTGGTATGTGCCTTTGAGCAATCATGTGTGTTGGTTTAAGTGCCAAAGAGGAAGCTGGTCTACTTGATTCTGCCAAGCTTCCTGTACCACAACTGTGTTGTAGTGAAGCAGAGCAGGGTGGGAGATTTGCTCAGCCAAGTTCTCCCTCCTCAGCAGGTCCCCTCTTCATCCTCGTTGACACGCTCCACTAAGCTGAGGATATTACATAAGTTACACGGAGCCTAAAACACAGCAGAAACGTCTTATTACAGAAATCTTATTACAGAAAGATGAGCCTTGTGGCTTTCACCACCACTAGATGGCAACACAGTGCACGTTTTTTTGCACACAGTTTCTACTTCTTAAGATAGGTGTGGGGCCAAATAGGGGCATTGGTGGGTCTTTGCTGGTCAAATTGACAGCTGGCCCACCTGATCAAAAGTGCTGTTTGTCTGGAAAAAAGCTTGTTGCAGGCAAACATAAGTCTGAAAAACATACACAGAGAAAATAATAATTTTGCAATACACACTAGAGCTCTAGAACAATATAAGATTTTAAGACTGTTACGAAGTTTGATGACATATATGCTCATAATTCTTTTTTAGCAAGATGAAGCAGACACATCTCAACATCAACTGTTCAGAGGAGGACCTTAATGGTTGAATTGCCAAAAAGAAGCTACCACTGAGGAAAAATGAGGAGAAAAAGAGAATTGCGGTGGAAATCAAAATGTGAAGACCTGATTCAGTCTCCTGAACAGTCCATGTTGAGATGTGTCTGGTGACTGAAAACCAGGTGAATACTTTGTGAACCTGACTGACTGAATAACAAAAGAGTGCAAAGCCATCATCAGAGCAAAGTTGGCTACTTTGAAGAATCTAAACTATAAAACACATTCTGGTTTAACGCTTTTTACAATACAGGAAAATAAAACAAATATAACCTTTTTCTCGTAACAAAAAGAGTAAATAAATACCAAAATCAAATAATAACATAAATGTGTATAAAATAACAAGATAAAAGTTTGTAGAGCCGTCAGGTGGACAAACTAGGCAATAACAACGATCTTAACTTGGATCTCTTGTCTTTCCATTTCTTTTTAAATTGTCATTTACTAACGGTCATGAATTCCAGTACCAACTTATCTACAATTAGATCTTAGCAACATGGTTAGAGTCAGATAATAGAGAGAGACTAGCGAGATAAAGTTTATTCTCTGACCACATAGACAACTCCCTAATTGTTACACTACCACTGCCCCAACAGTAACAGCCAAAAGGTGCAGTTCTTATTATGTTCAACAACAAGAAGGACTTGGGGCAGTTGGTGGCGTAACAGTAGAGTGTTCGCCCTGTGATCAGAAGGTTGCAGGTTCAAATCCAAAAGTTACCACTGAGGTACTCATGAGCAAGGTACTGTCACCAGGCACTGCTCCCTGGGCACATGTTAGCTGCCCACTGCTCCTTCACAGATGTGTTAAATGTAGAGGTCACATTTCGTTGTGGTGCACTGTGTGCTGTGCTGTGGTGTGTTCACAATGACAAATAATCACTCACTTTTAGGTACATTTCTGCATTCTACTTTATAGCAGGTCAATGATGCAAACAGCAACACTGGCAAACAATGAGCAAAATGTTATCTTACATTCATTTATCACTTATAAAAGTAATAACTTAAGTTGCAAGTTATAAATTCAATGTGAAATGTAAAACATATGGTAGAGAAAGTCATGTAGTGATTGGTTATAATGAATTTCATCTAGAGGAGTTTTTGGTGGGATAAGGAATATGAATTTGCCACTATGAAACATACACTTGGAAAATATTGAGGCCTATTTCCGTGACGCAACGTTTTAGTGCATTATTTAAGAGGCTGAATAACTGTGTAATGTGTTGAGTCTCTTCACCATCTGATGCTCTCGCCCACGCCTGCGTTATTAATTCAGCAATGAGTGTCATCTTTGGTCAGAAAGAATTGTTTGCTCTTTTATTCCCTTCCTGCCCTCATTTCCTTACACGCAAAATGCCATCCTCCCGGGGTCCAGAGTGTCATCCCATGAGCGTGAGATCTAACAGAGACCAACTGGGTCCAAATCTGCACATAACTCACACTGGCAGGTCTATTAGAGATGAAATGAGTGAAGTCTTTCTCTTCTAACGCAGAGCGTCACTCCTGCTCCGAGCTCTCTGCATGTGTGTATTAGTGTGTGAAGTAGACTGGAGAGCTTAATGCATTATTCAGCTCCATTTTCAACAAAGGTGCACACACATACACATACACACACACACATGCACACACTCTGACGTGAGGTCGAAACATGAAGATAACTCATCCATGTGGACTAGTTGACTCTGAAGGACAGTAGATAAAGCCCCCTTAAAAGATAAAAAAAACCCTCAGGTTTGGTTTCTTTATGACTTTGTAAAGACATTTTTGGATGTGGATCAGGAAGAAGGAAAAAATCCTTTTACAGAAAAGTTGCAGGTTTTATGTGAAAAACTTTACAAATAATTTCCCTTTGGTTGCTGAGTATTAAGTGTTATTATTCTTATTGTAGGCAAGATATAGCCCCCTGTTTGTATGTTAGAGAGCATGTTATATTCTCTAAAACTGGGGGGTAGACTTGCCTGAAATGGAGTCTGGCTGTTGTAGTTTTTCACCTCCTTGTCAGCTCCCCGAACCAGCAACACTCGAGCACAGTTGTCCTGCAGCACAGACACTGTTAGTTCAGCAAACATGCTCTACCAACACACAAACACACACACACACACACACACAGACCCTGTCCTCACACAAACGTACTTTTACTCAAACACTTACAACTCTTTCGAACATTGTCAACTAACTGGCTGAGAACATGCATTTGCAATCAGGCAGACACACACATGCACACAAACACACACACACACCTGGTTGTAGAGGGCACAGATGTGCAGGGCCGTGTTTCCTGAGGCATTCTGAGCACTCATATCTGCTCCATAGAACAACAGATGCTCAAGGTGTTGGACATGGCCATGTCGACAAGCCTGCACAGACACAAGCACACACAGAATCCAACAAAATCAGCAAAAATAATTAGAACAGCACATCAAAACTAAAATCAGCACCAACATCTTTTACTGCTGGCCTGTAATGACAATAATTCATCTTCTTCATACTAAGGTTGGAATTATTTTAAAGAGCAGCAGCTCCATGAAAGGAAGAGAGGTGAACATTTCTCAATTCTGTTATATAGTAAGTGACCTTTGACATTGTTTTTAAAAGGTTGTTTAGATTACAGAGATAGACACAGCCTCAATATTCAGCTCCAACTGGGCTCACAAGTTACTAGCTCCAGGTTCATTAATTCATTCATTATCTGAATCGCTTAATCCCAACTGGTGTTGTGGGGGGACCAGCGCCTATGGCAGGTGACCAACCCTGGGCAGGTGTCAACACACCACAGGGCACACACACTCACACTCACATCTTACAGGCCAATTTAGAGTTGCCAATCAACCTACAGCACATGCTTTTAACAGTGGGAGTAAACCGGAACACCCCGAGAAAACCCATACGAACACGGGGAGAGCATGCAAACTCCACGCAGAAAGGCCCTACGGCCGACTCAGGGATTGAACCCAGGACCTTCTCTGTGTGAGGCGGCAGCGCTAACCACTGCGCCTCGGTGCCGCCCCAAACTCCAGGTTCATAAGCTGTGAATGAAACCCTCTAATTTATGGAAATCATAATCAATGAGGAATGGAAATTTTTTCTAAATTGTGTCCATCACTCACAGTCCCAGATGTGCCCCAGAACCACTAGATGGCAATGTGGCTTTGAAAAGT
Organism: Distichodus sexfasciatus; assembly: GCA_032718565.1. NCBI lineage: Eukaryota > Metazoa > Chordata > Actinopteri > Characiformes > Distichodontidae > Distichodus > Distichodus sexfasciatus. The sequence continues at coordinate 3,097,329 of JAVGVS010000007.1, forward strand.
GTAACTTCTCACGTCTCCATTTGTCAAAGTGACAGGCTTTCAGGTCCTGTCTATAACATATTCATCAACTTGGCAAAAAGACGAGACACATTTATCAGCTCGGACAGACTCCTTCAGCAATAACAGAAACACAAAATACTCAAATGTCAGATTATTGTTGTGTTGGGTCATGGTTCCTATAAGAACATGACATATTCATATTGTAAATGATGGTTCATGTTTTAAACATTATGAAGACAAAAGCAGTACGGTCCAGGTTGTAATGTAAAAAATGTGTAATGAAAATAGGATTTTTATAGAATGAATGCTCGGTAAACAAACTGAAGCTCCAAGCTCCATGGTGTTTGCTGAGATGGTGTGTGTTTGCTGAGACGGTGTGTATGTTTGCTGAGATGGTGTGTGTGTGTATTTACTGGGATGTTCTTTTAGATGTCTGTTTGTGTATTTGGGCACAAAGGCGCGGCAGAGGAGGGCAGTGCGACGCAGGAAGGGGTATTATGGGTAGGGGGTACAGAGCAGGCTGCCTAAATCTGGTTTAGCAGCAGGGAAGAGGCTGATGGACAGCTTTTAATCCACATGTGGAACAGAACAGATGTGGGACGTCTTATCGACATCTCATATGAAAAGGTTATCTACTCTAAAACATCATCACACCCTTAAAAGCTAAGAGAACCAAAAGGCCACACAAACCAGGCAGATTTGCCTTTATGTCTGTGTAGACAATTACCAACATGATAGAGATATTTGTAAGCCTAAGTGATCTCAACAAAAAATTGTTTTGCTTTTTATACATTTATGATTTTTGGAGCACATTTTATTGCAATATACGTTCATTTAGATCAACATATTTTTCATTTGTTTTACATTGTGTTCCGGTCAGTGAACAGTGTGCACATACACCCCCACATACACACACACACACGTACATTTACAATTATGGCATTTAGCAGATGCTCTTATCCAGAGCGACTTACATTTCCTAATGTCAGGGACAGCTCCCCTGAGAGCACCTTAAGGTTAAGGGTCTTGCTCAGGAACCCAGTGTTGGTAATGCCAAAGGTCGGATTTGAACCCACAACTTCTTGGTCCAGAGACGAGTGTCCTATCATTAGCCCATCAACACCCCATCATGTATGGCTTGGCAATTAATAGGGCTGGGTATCGTTGCTGATTTCCTGAATCGATTCGATTCCGATTCATAAGGTCATGATCCGATTCAATTCTCGATTCGATTCGATATCGATTTATTTAGAGATTTCTTTGGGTCAATACTAGTTTTGCTTGCTAATAAAATAACTTGTTTTAAAACCGAAGTGTTGCCAAACATCGGCCTTTAGGTCAGACGGTGATTTGAGTGGAGCAGCTTCAGCCATGGCTCTATTTGGTTTCGGTTTCGCCGGTCTCACGTTTTTTTATAGCTCTCCTTGCACGGTCGCGAGAAGTAGTGCATAGCCGCAGGAAAAGATCGATCCGTGAATTTTTGATTCAATATCGTATTTTTCGAACGAGAATCGATATTGATCGGTGAATCGATTTTTTGAACCCAGCCCTAGCAATTAATTAAATGAATTAAAATTGCCATCTACAACTTCTAATGTTTTGTAACTATTTTGTTATTACTTTTTTAATCACAAAGATATTCACTCTTGCATCAGAAAATAAGATTGCAGCTTTAAGAATTGAGAAAGGGACAGTTGGTAGGGCAACGGTTAGGGAGTTCGCCCTGTGATCCGAAGGTTGTTGGATCGAACCCCAGACCAGTAAAGGTACCACTGAGGTACTCATGAGCAAGGTACTGTCGCCAAGCACTGCTCCCCGGTTGCTGGCCATGTCAGCTGCCCACTGCTTCTTCACAGATGGGTCAAATGCAGAGGTCACATTTAGTCGTGGTGCACTGTGTGCTGTGCTGTGGTGTGTTCACAATGACAAATAATCTTTTACTTTCACTTTCATGGGAAAAAAAACATGAGTAGTTGTTCATTCACTGTCAGCGATGCAAAAATGTTCAATTAACTGTGAGATTTGAGGTCATATCGCCCAGCCCTACCCTCATGCACACAAACGCCTAGCCTTAATCTCAGCAATCAAAAGAAACTTTTCTATAAAAGCTTTTTTTTTCATTACGAGAAAGAGTCCTCACATGCAAAACACCCAGAAGTGCATACACACAAACCATAATAACCACATGTAAGTAATGTAATACAACAGCTACACCTAACCCTGACATCAGGAACCAAAAACTATAAAAAAAAAAAAAAAAGCTGGAGTTACACTAACAAAACATTCACTCACTAAAAACCTGCTGCTAAACACACAAAAACCACACACACACACTACTCGCTACTATTCTTAAAATCATTTCCCTCTCCTGTTTTAGCACTGCTACACTACAGGGTCAGGCTCTATTTTCGGGAGTCATCAGAGCTAATTTGCTCAAGCAGAGATGTGGACAGCCCTAAACTTGGTTACCTTCCAAAGCAAGATGCTTAACAAAGCAACGAGGGAACGCCTCCAACATGCTGTCTAGAGGAGCTTCCACATAGCTGGAAGATGCTCAGAACCAACTGTGGATTTATTTGCCGTGTTCTAAGGCCTTACATTTGGGAAAAAATCAAAGCAAAAAAAGAGAAGAAATGTAACTGATGGGAACTGACTGCGGTGAAATACCAGGTCGAAGGTGAAGTTTAGAGGGAGTGGATAGCAAGTGTTGTCAAATGCAAGGGGTCGGAGTTCACCTGGTGGACCTCGTGCCAGCCGTTCTCGTCCTGGCAGCAGACGGCGGCGTGCTCGTGGAGGAGGAGTTCGCAGCAGTACGGGTCTCCGCCCACCATGGCCGTGTGGTACAGAGCCGTCAAACCACGGCTGTCCTTGTAGTCCGGCGACGCCCCCAACTCCAGCAGGGTCTGACCAGAGAGATTTATATTAGCAGATGCTCTTAACCAGAGTGACGTATATCAGTCCACAACTGTTCTTCAATCCAGCAAAGCTAGACTTAAATCAACACCTGCAGTTCAATAAGTTAATGCCACATAAGTTACGCTTCTTAACAAATCCTGTCAAAGAATAAGTCAGACGTAAATGCACAGACAAAAATGCATGCAAGAAAGCTAGTGGGCAAGTGTCCCATTTTTCCCCCAATATAAACAGTAAATGTGAGGAGTAGTTAGTCCCCTAGGTACTCCTTGAAGAGGGATGTTGTTCAGATGATGTTCTGATTCAGGCTCAACAGCAAGAGGTCTGAGAAGGAACTTCCTCTTCTATCATCAGGCTGAGGTTCCTAATTACAAGGACACTCTCCCTGGAGTTACTTGAGGTCGAGGGTCTTGCTCAGGGACCAAATGGTGGTAGTGCTGGAGGTAGGATTTGAGCACACCACCTCCTAGGCCAGTGTCGAGCTAACTACCACTAGACCACCAGACCCCTTTCCCCCCCCAACAGGTGCTTTAATAATATAACAATATCAAACATCTTTGTATTGTCTGTAGCTTCCTCTCATCTTCTTACTCCATTTACCTCTCTAAGGAGTATTAAAGCCAAAAATAGAGAGACTCAGGAGGAGCTTTTATCCTCAGGCTATAAAACTTCTTAACCAGAACTTGCCACCAAAACTTATATACACAACAATCCTTGTTTATTATAACACAAAATGACTCATGTGAACTCCTCCTGCCTGTCACCACCCTGCCATTTCGCACATTTATGTCTTTGCATCTATGTCCACTTCATAACAAAAAGGCACATTGCACTTTATATACATTTTTTTCCATAAAACACAAATATACAGTTACTATTACAATATATATTCTATTCTTTATTCTATTTTATACATAAATTTGCATCTATTTATCTATACAGTTTTATTATTTGCATTTAATTTATTGTAAGCTTTCTTTAACATAGCCTTCTATTGTTACTTTCTCGTTTCAATTTAATTTGAGCAGTCTTGGGTACGATCAGAGCACATATCGCTCACTTCATCTTGTACTTGTATATTTATGTATGTGACAAATATAGAATCTTGAATCTTGCTCACTTATCATTTTCTAGTCTCTCTCCCTCTCTCTCAGACTGAGTGTGTTTCCTTTCATACCATGAGCGACACTTGGTTTTTAGAGCGCGCCGCCTTGTGCAGGCCGGTCATGCCGTCTTTAGCCCGGAAGTCCAGGTGAGCTCCTCCGTTTTTTAGAACCTTAATGATCTCCACAACGTTATCCAGGTGGGCTGCAAAAGTAAGGGGAGCCTCTGTGAAGAGAAGCGTAAACATACACAATATTTTAGATGTAGTACAGAAACAGAACACAAAAGAAAACGCTTCAATTAAGTTTCAATAAAGGTAAAATATCAATTGAGAATACTGTTTCTGTAAATAGATGCTGCAATAATTTTACCTCCTAAACAAAAACGTTTCCTACCGTTTTGAAAATGTGCTCTATTATGAAGAAAACATCTGCATGAAATGTGTGCATAGATGCAAGTAATGTACCTTCTTTTATTTATTATCTGAGCCGCTTAATCCCTATCGGGGTCACGGGACCAGAGCCTATCCCGCGAACTACGGGTGCAAGGCAGGGAGCAAACCTGGGCAGGCGCCAGCACATCACAGGGCACACACACTGACACAATCGCACCTTACAGGGCCAATTTAGAGCCACCAATCAACCTGTATTGCACGCTTTTGGACTGTGGGAGGAAACTGGAGCACACGGAGAAAACCTACACGAACATGGCTAAAGCATGCAAACGGTACACAGAAAGGCCCTATAGCCAACCCCAGGATGGAACCCAGGACCTTTTCGCTGTGAGGCGACAGTGCTAACCACTGCGCCACCGTACCGACCCTCTTAATGAACCTGTTGTATATAAATAAACTGTAATAAACAAAGCACAAAACAAGATCAACAAAAAAGAGCAGGATCAAAATCAGGAAATTTACAGAAATCAAAAACTATGATGAAGACAACTGAAAAGTAACAATCCGCATGGTAGTGAGGACTCAAGTTGGTGTTTCCTTTTCTTTTGAGTAGCCAAAAATTAAGGTGAACCATATATATTCTGTGATGTGAAATGAAGTTCTGGATCTGGATCATGTCTTATGCTCTCTTGTAGAACTGTCTTGCAGCTTCAGATCCAGATTCCACAATGCTTCCTACTGGGATCTGACATAGGGGTTAGAGAAGATGAAAATCCTCAAACCTCATGCTCAATAACCCTTTCTGATCTTTGTGAAATTGTCTAGGACACAGATGTACCACTTCATTTATCTTTTATTGGCTTGTGCATGCTTGATTGTGCTTTCTAATATCCGGTGAAGGGTGTGTCTACACCTAATTTGCTGCAGTTTAATGGAAACCATTATTGCTAGGAGAAGGAGGCACAGGAGCATGGTGAGGGTCAACTGACAAACCTCTCTCTCTTTCTCTGTTCCTCTCTTTCTCTTAGGACTGATTATGTAAGTGAGCTGATTTCATCATGTGTCACTGTGCTTAGTAAAGCTGTTTAAAAGGTATGAGATGAGTGAAATAATTGGCTGACACAATGCTAATTAATCATTACACACTTCTATTTAAATTCAACCTCCCAGAGCCCCTCTGCAGACAGTGTGACTGCTCGAACAAAAACTGCAAGTGCTCTTTGGATTTGGATTTGACCTCTCGTCTTTGTGACATTTAGCATATTCCCCACAAAACCAGAGCTGGAAAAGTCAAACATTCAACCTGTACTTTTATTTTTAACTAAATTAAACATGGGCAGTTCTCAGTCGTTTACTCATCCAAACACTCTGACTCACAGTCACATAAAGGTGCATGAGTGAATCTGAAACATGTTTTGATTTGTTCAGTAACACATTAATCTTGTTTGTAATAGAATCCAATCATAGTATGTGTTACACAATGGAAATGCTTTTATGGGTTTTATTTTTTATTTGATGCTTTTCGGCTATTTTACTTTTTCTGAAACTGAAAAACAACCAGCAAACAAAGAGTACGAGGAAGAGTATATGGCTGTACATGATTAATAGTGCAAGAGAGCGCTCCGCATTTTGTGTTTCTATGAAGTATTAGCAGGAAAAAATTATGGAAATCAAGACCACACCTGTCCCCTTACTGATCACAGAATATCTTGATCAGTAAGTGGACAGGTGTGGTCTTCAGATATTTTTTAAAGGCAATCTAGATTCCTTTCTGAAGAACCTTTCAAGAACACATCAAACAACGGTGGGAATTTAAAATGGGTCCAGTTGCGATTCCGAAATCCAGCTTAAACTTTTGAATTTTGCTTGAGTTCCATAACACATCTGTCTTGCTTAGTACTGAGAACTGCAGTAACAGGCTAACAAAATTGTGGTACTTTCTTCCGAATGGGCAAACATCACAGGCTATGACAGGATATGAGGTAGATGTGCACATTTGGTACGTGTGGCTGTGTGTGTGGCTGGAGCACTTCCTTCACCTCTTTATCTGTCCCCTTCCAAACTCCACACCCAGTCAAAAGCAGCAGCAAGAGTTGTGTTTTTGGACCAGATTGTCATAGAGCAACACAATCCATCACTTGCTTATTCATTCTTACACTCACATTTATAAACACACCTACTGTCACTGTTGACATACACTACACACAACCTCTTTCTCTGACTAAGAGCATTATCAATGCTTTCTGTCTATTCCTTCATTACAGAAGTATTCTGTAAAGTACCACAGATCTCCTCTATGCGGTCACTGAGGCCGGTCTCTGGATATGAGCTGCCGTAATAACAGTTTAGCCCAGAGAAGAGCGATGACATGTTGTGAAACATAAGTATCTGTCTCTGCCCACTCAAAGCTCACAACACATAATGAAGAGCACAACAGATACCTTTATGTTTTTACATTTCTAACTCAATCATCTGAAGTGACATCAATATGAGTGTAAACCACAGGCCTCTCCTCTCTCTCATCTACCCCCTTACATTCCATATGCCCCCTACATTTCTAATGCTGCAGTCCAAATATTATGTTTAAAAATCAATCAGGTCTAAAGTGTTAAAGGGCAGCGGGTGAGAGGCTCTCAGACTCAGTAACTCAGACATTCTAAAATCAAATAGGACAAAGTTAGAAAAAGATATTGATCATATATACAGGAGCAATGGAGATGACCTTAAGCTGCCAAAACAGGTTACACACTGGTCAACTGAGTCAGTGAATAAGTGTAAAAGTATGTGTGGCCTCACCCCCTGTTTCTGGATCATGGTAGTTTGGGTCCAGTCCTCTCTCCAACATTTTCGAGATTTTCTCTAACTGTCGATTTTGGATGTAGTCCATAAACTTCCTCAAATTGGCCTACAGATAAGAGAGAGAGAAAAAGAGAGAAAGAAATGCAATTCAGGCACTGGACTGCATACCAATCAAACGTCCTCTCTGCTTTTCAGGCCAGTTATAAATAGGTAACAGAGCAGCTCCCTGTGCACAGTCAAAAAGGAGAAGCGAAGAAGAAGAAGAAGAGCAAAAAAAGCAGATGAAGGTCAGGTGAAAGAGGAAGAAGGAACAGCAGACATTTTGGCATGCCACGCTTAGGATAGTGCCTATACAGTTGGCACAAAGACAGATGCTCAGAAGGTACAAAGGGGAAGGGGCGGGTGGGGGGGATAAGAAAAGAGGTGTGCAGGGAAGAAGAAAGAAAGATAAATGAAGAAAGGCATACACACCATATGGAGGTAGAGCCAACATAAGAACACTCACAGACACACTATCTATCTTCAGCCAGCAGCCTTTCACTCAGAAACATGCGAGCACACATGGCTGTTATCAGCACTGTTCACATTAGAATAGCCCCTGCCATATAAAAAGCTTTCAGTTCTGTGTGGATTAGAGTCCCTAAAACTAAAGCATTTATGCAAAAAAACCCATCAAGGATGTAAGCCAGAGATTCTCTATGCCAGTCATGCTCTGTCATTTTTGAGTTCAACCTGCTCATTTAGGTCTTTTTTAAGTGGCAGTGCAAAAACGGTAAGTTGGCTAATCTTCACTGAAACACCATAGACCAGTATAAACTGCAGTTAGCAGGAGCAGTTTGTAGCGTAATGCTTAGGGAGTTGCCCCCATGATCGGAAGATTGGTGGTTGAAGTCCCGGACCAGTAAAGGTACTACTGAGGTACTCATGAGCAAGGTACTTTCCCCAAACACTGCTTCCTTAAGCGCTGCCAAAAAGCTGCCCACTGCTCCTTCATGAATAGGTCACATTTTGCTGCGGTGCACTGAGTGCTCTGCTGTGGTGTTTTCACAATAACAAACAATCACTCACTATATTTCATAACTATATTTCATGCAGGCTCATGGTGGTTCTTGAGACAGGTTTGGTTCAGAAAGACATGTGGGTGTCACTGTGACTTCTGTCTTTGGTTGACAATAAAACCAAGACCAAACTGATCTGGCAAAAATGTGGCTAATAACATACTCAAAACATGGATGGGATGGATAGAAAGGCCATACAGTTAAAAATGGAGGAACTCACTCACTCTCATTCAACAAACTATGTAACAAAGTTGCATTTGGTCATTAAACTTTTGCTGACCTTGCCACAAACATCAGCATAGACCAGAATATGAATAAATACACAATGCACTTCACATGTTTCTCCTCTTCAACCACCACCAAGTCTGCAGCTCCACCTGGTTGATGCTCCAACAGCCATTCTGCACCACTACACTCATCAAACATTAGCTAAAGTGGTGAAGGGGCAGGAGAGAATTCATCAGTTAGAGACAGGGGTGATATAGAAGGGTCATGGTGAGTCATGTTAACCGAGACATATTTTAAGGCTCCTTTTCTTTTTTTCACGCTGCTCATCCTCAGCCTAGTTCATAGCACAGCCTAATATGTCTAAGAAAGATTGTTTAGGATGAAAGTACATCTTAAAGAGTATCTTCTGTTTAAAATGATGACCAACTAAAATGCCTAGGCCAAGTTGGGCGAATTTAGTGAGTGATCATTTGTTAGTGTGAACACACCACAGCACTGCATACACTGCACCACAATGAAATTTGACCCATCTGCGAAGGACCAGTGGGCAGCTGACATTGACAGCGCCCGGGGAGCAGTGCTTGGGGACGATACCTTGATGATGAGTACTTCAGTGGTAACTTTACTGGGATTCTAACTGGCGACCTGCCGATCACTGGGCGAACGCTCTAACTTTTACACTACCAACTGCCCCAAAGCTGGCTCTTTAAATAGGAAAGGAATGAAAACTAATTAAGAGGATGGTGGGCGGTGGTGGACTAGTGGTAGGATATTCAATGAAGGTATAAAAGGTCATGGGTTCTGGCTAAGGACGCCTGAAAAATGCCCTAAAAGTAAAGACTTTTGTCACTTTTGAGCCATACCTGAGTAGCCATGGGCTGCCTATTTTGCAAAATAATGGAGAAATACATAGCATATAGCCCTATATCAGTGATGAGGAAGCAGTGTTGTAAGTTAATGAGGCAGAAACCAGTTTCCTGCCTTATGCCGGTTATGGTGTCCACGTCTGAGATCAGCGCGTGGGCCGGAGATGGAGTTGAGATAGAGGTGAGAAGTTAAAAGGGAGGAAGTAACACCTGAGGCTGGTTTGTGGACCATCTGCTAGTGAATTAAAGAGGAAACTCACCCCCTCAATAATTCACGCAGCAATCTGAATCGTGCACCTGAATCACCCGGCTGGCCGAGCCAACAGGCCATCTCACCTCCCTCACGACCCACTGGGCTGCTAGCCGGAGACACAACGCTGCCTGCTGGCCTACATATGACCCGCTGCTCACATGCTGTCTTAGCAGCTTCGTTCTAAGAATCTACAACCAGTTTCACAAAGCTACAATGAGTGACAAAAATGCTACACACTGAATCAAACTAAAGAGCATCGTCATCACTCGGTCACTTGCTGGCATGGTATGGCTAAAATGTGAACTATGAAGAAGAAAAAAAGGAAAGAAAAAACCCCAAAACAAAACAATAAATGAACATGAAGTAAGCAACAAATAATCCGTGTGTCAACACTATCAACTGATTACATCCAAAAATACAGGAATAAATCTCACTTTAAGGTGATTTCACCAAATAGTACAGGAGTTTTAACAATAACACATTGACTCAGATATAAGACAAGTAAGATCTGCCACGAAGCAGGTGTGTGTGGACAACAGTGTCTCCATCCTATCCAAACATTGTGCACTTACCTTAGTGTGTAATTTGGCAATCTGTTTCTCATCTATATTGGGTTGCTTGTAGACACGGCTTTTATATCGAAACTGGGAAAACAGAAAACAAGAAAAAACGTTTCCAAATTCATCTGGTTGAAGAAGTCTATTAGCACATACACAGCTGCACCCAAAGAGGCACTTCATCCAACGCTGTTAATGTGCTTGATAGCATACATTTCCATTAGCTTACATTTCATGTCAGTCAAATGAACGCGAGGGAAGGTGCCCATTTAACAGAGTTGGTCAGCAAAAAAATTAAAGTGCATACTAGTGTTTACTCACACTCTAATAAAGTATAAAAATATGCAATCACATTAAAGTTCCCAGCTAAAAAGTAAATGAATTTAGGAATAAAAAACATAATAAGCAATTACATCGTGCTAATCCGAAATAATACCTCCAGTCCAAAGCTAAAGAGGTTAGATGTCGAAGTCTTATCTGATCTACTACACTCAAAGTAACATTTGCAAAACTGTGTAAATGAGATTTCTAAACCCTATTTTTATTGTAACTAGGGATGCACCGATTCCACTATTTCAGTTCCGATACCGATGGCGATACTTGGACTCGGATTTGGCCGATCCCAAGTACTGATCCAATACCAGTTTCGATATCCGATATAATCTCAAAAATTACAGATCTATAGATCGGCCCAATGCCACCAATCCAGCTATATTCCCAATCCAGTTATTTGAGTCGTTATCGAACCGATATCCAATCCACATATCGAATCGGTGCATCGCTAATTGTGATTGCTTTCTACTTTAATCTGACACTGTTGTCCCCAGGACTAAAAAAACAATCTAAACTAAAAACAATATGCTAAAACAAAGTTGTGGAAAGTAGCTCCAGATTGGGAGCCTCTAGGTCACTCCCTACCTCCAGGCACGGAATGCCTTTGCTGATGGGCTGTGGATATTCACGCAGTAGCCGCTCCTCGTCCAGGAACTTGCCATCTCGACCGTTGCTGGCTGGCTGGAAAAGCCCGTAGTTCAGCACATCCTTCAGACTCTGGCTCAGGGTGCAGAGGATTCGCTGCTTCGCAACCCACACTGTGGCATCTGGGTTAAACCTCATGCATTTCTGCAGGGCCAGTTTGCAGCATGTGGGAAGGAGAGATATGTGAGTTTGGAAATTGGCACACAGTCTATGGACAGCTGCCCAAGGAGAAGCTGTTACTGAGCCAAATTTTCACGTCAAACGGACTTCCATGGACAATGAGTACCAGGTTCGGCAACAAAAAACATACTTATCAAGCAACATTTGCTAGTATTAGAGACTGAAAAGAAACATGCGGGCAATTAAGGTGATGAGAAACAATGAAAGACTGAGTGACCCTAAATAATGCTGGATTACATGCTATAGACAGTGGCATTCAGATTTGATTACTGCACAGTTGATGATAACAGAGTATTTGGCATTTATATTTGTGTGTGTGTGTGTGTGCTTTAATCTTGTTGCTGGCTAGCAATACGAGCATTCACACAAGCAGAAGGCTAGTCAGTTGGAACAGATGTCTGGCATTTCCATGGACGTTATTTAAGTTCTCTCCTCCTCCATTAGCATGGATCATTATGGACTGTCACAACAGCAAGAGGAAACCTCAGACTCCACAATCACAAAAAGAACATGATGGAGAGATAGAGAGAGTCATCAGTGTCTCAACATCAAATCTAATGCAGAAAAGGTGTATAAAAATTTAGTAGATTAGTTCAAGCAGATTTAAAAGCCTCACATCTATGAGGATCACATTACTTGACTTTCTATCTTTCCTCATTTTTTGCTCATCTCTGACCAAATCAAAAAGCGAAGGAGACCAGAGGAGGGCTTTGGAACACAGCCAGAGAGATTATGTGTTCTTGGATGATGTGTTTAGTTTAGCTTAGTCTTCAGGCTCTTTCTGAGGAAGGCTTCACATGTCATTCGGTTGCATCATTCTGGCCTAAATTAGAAATATTCATACTAAAAATTAAATATTCTCTAATAAATCACTCCAATGTTTAGAGACCCACAAGGGTCAATTTTTGGATCTGTTTTCTATTAAGCTGTAGAACACAGCTTGTCAGTTCTTGGTACATGACATCTTAATTTGTGTATCTGTCCTTCACCAAATGTGACCCGATCTGCCGTAATGAGTCGGAAGTCAGCGTTCTATTTATTTAGATATGGGCCGATTATGTTGAAAAACATCACAATAATAGCGATTTTTCTTTTTTGGAAACCAGATTAATTTTGAAGACCTTTTCTTTCATATAAGACCAAAAAAGAAAAATCGATATTTTTGATGTTTGTCAACATAATCGGCCCGTATCTAAATAAATAGAACGCCGACTTCCGACTCATTATGGCAGATCGGGCCACAAATGATTCTGATACCCCAAAGCCTTTGCCTTCAATATGTAAATTGTCGGATGCAACAAAAATTGTGTTGAAATTGTTCTATTTAGAAACTTAAAAATGCAGCCTTCTTCTAGGCCGGAAACCAGGGCCCTAAAATCAACAGCCCATTTCAGAAATCTTTTGTGGTGTAACTATAGATTGGAATCTTAGTTTCAGTAAAACTAATTTTGGCCTCCCCAAAATATGAAGATACAGCTGAATATTACTTTGTCCTAATCACTGGCCAAAAAAGTATTATGACAGCTGATGCTAATTCAAAATGCTGTTGTTAAAATTCAAACCATGAAAAAAAAAGAAAATTATTCAAACTTTCTTTGCACACACAACCCGGACGAAAAATTGTAGTCAAATTACTCAATGGTTTGGGTACATAAATGAAAATTTTCACAAACCTGGCATGGCCCTTGGATCTGTATGATCTGGTCATCTAATGATGCCCAGGTATGAAATTTACAGTCCATTATTGGAACCAGCCATCTCTACAGATTAGATCTGTCCAAACTGCACTCAGTTAAAGACAGTAAAACTGCCATATTTTCTACTGCTTTTAATGAACCATTTCTTGCACAAATGACAATTTTGCTTAATTCCTTATTTTTCTGTAATGCTATTATAAAGTTTCTACTTTAATTTAGTTAAATACCCCTTATTATGAACAAAAATCACTTTTTCTGCTCTTTGGACATCCTTTTGGGTCTCTACTGCCTCTACACACACTGTACGTTTGATTGAAAAAATGGTGAATTGTCTTAGTTATTAATTTACAAATGTCAGATATCGTGTGCTTAAACAACACGATTTCTCGCCTACTTCTACTTCACAGCAGGGGACATTTGAATAACTCCACCCTCCTATCTGAGAACAGAATACAATACAACAGAATACAAATGAGACACAGCCTGTTCTGAAAGCGACTGAAATAGAGGGGTAAAAAGCAGGTGAAAATGCCTAATCTGAGAGGTATTTGCAGCAAACTACTTCAGAGACATGTTTAGTGAAGCTTTTTTTCCACTTGTTGAAAAAAGGTATAATATGGGACCTTTAAAGTGATTTTACCTAGTTCAATCTACCAAAGCTGTAATAGGGAGAGATGCTTTGAATAGAATACCTCAATCCTGCTATTTTGTGGGAGTTTGTCTGTTTTATAGTTAATGTATTTAAGTCAATTGTAAACGTATGTGCACTGCAGCTGTTCCTTTACACTGCTGTTTTATTTTGTCTTCATTCCTCTGTGATATGTTGAAGATTATTTTCCAAATGTTTTAAGTTACTATGAGATGAAACGTGTTGTACCCTTTACCATTCTAAGCAAGAGAGCATCTGTGAAGATGGTTAGTTGATTTCATAAAAGACATTTCATGCTTCAGAGATTAAAAAGGCTTTGTAGCACACTGCATATTAGTCCACTGTCAGTGTAAGGTGCAGTTCAGTGTGTCTTGAAGTATTGAATATAAGACATCCTGTAGAACTTGCCTTCCATATGTGTTCACACAGTTAGAGACGGAGATCAGTCATGCATGTGAAAGAATGAAATGAACAAATGTGTCCTATAGATATGAGCATATGTAACCGCAAACTCCTAATCCCACTCTCTCTCTCTCTCTCTCTCACACACACAAACCCTACATTTCCTGAGGCTACACATCACACTGCACATAGAAACATAACAGAGCTTTTATTTCTAATACCTTAATATCAGTAACTTCATTACTATTATAATTTACATAGCCTGAAAGATGGCAACAGGATTATATAAAATATCCTACTCTTCTTTTGATATTATATATTTCTAAATATTATACTGTATATTATATACTTCTAAATAGGGAAAAGGTCAATTAAAAGTATATGCTTTTGTTTCTAAATGCAAATGCTAAAAGTTTTTACTTTTATAGGATTTTAAAAAACATTAAAACACACTCCATTTTTTAACTTGCAATGTTAAAACAAACAAAACATACAGTACTGTGCAAAAGTTTTAGGCAGGTGTGAAAAAATGCTGTAAATAAAGGATGCTTTCAAAAATAAGTAGTTAATCATTTATTTTATCAATCAATAAAATGAACAAAGAATCAGTCTACATTTGGTGTGTTCACTTTCGTTTCAAACAGCATCAATTCTTCAGGCAAGTACTCTACAGTTTTTGAAGGAACTTCGCCGTAGGTTGTTCCAAAACATCTGAGAACTAACCAGATCTATAATCCTATAACTTGCCAAAATAATATGATGACTATAATCCTACAAAATCCCTGACTTTGTGCAAGTGTACCTGTAAGAATTGATGCTGGTTTGAAGGCAAAAGGTAAACACCAAATATTGATTTGATTTAGATTTTTCTTTTGTTCCCTCACTTTGCATTTTGTAAAATTGATAAAATGAACAATCATTATTTATATTTCTGAAAGTATTCTTTTGTTTACAGCATTTTTTCACACCTGCCTAAAACTTTTGCACAGTACTGTATATGTTATGGTATGGTTTCATAACAGGTTCAGTCATACAGCTGGGACCGGTGACAACAGAATAATAACACTGAAATCAGAGGAGAACTTAAAATATTAGTTGACAATAAACAGTAGTCACTACGAATTTGATTTTCGTTTATAATTGTCGCCAGACGATTTTAAACGGAGTGAAACGTTTTTCCTTTCTACCTACAGCGAGCATTACCGCCTTCCAATAGAGCACCTATACACCATTAATTCCTGGCTTAGATTCCGCTTCTTGTGCACAGCATTCAGTGACAGCTAGAATGGTCTTTACGGAGTCGCTATCAACGCCAAAACTAGAGCGCGCAAAATGGCTTGCCGCAAAACATTTTGCGGTCGTAATTTCAAAGTCGCGAGCGCAAATGTGAAACTCGAGAGCACAAAATTAAGAATCGAAAAGGTTGTGCTGTTGCGCCAGAACCGTATTTTTCTCCTCAAATGTCTTTTTTCTCGATGTTGAATGTCCTCGCCGCGACGGTTAGATTACCAACGCTGCTTTTTGCTCGAAAGTGAGATTTCACAAGTGGTTTGAAAGGGCGGGTTTGGATAGTTCGGGCGGGATTGATAGTTTGGGGGCGGGGTTTGATAGTTTGGGGGCGGGGTTTGGACATTTTGGGGCGGGTTTGATAGTTCGGGGTGGGGTTTGATAGTTTGGGGCGGGGTTTGGACAGTTGTGGGCGGATTTGGCCGCTTGCCTGGCGAACTTATTGGCCGATGGCTGCTGGTTTCAGGATTGGCTTAAGAAAGTTCCTACAGAAAACCAAAGACGCTGGAGGAAGAGGAGCGGCGACGCTCATAAACGCAAGTTATAGTTTATCGACCTTATAATAATAATTTAATAGTTAGGTCTTACACGTTTATTAAGCAATGCAAAACGGTAAAGTAACCAACGCTTTGTCACTCAAGCCATAAATGTTGTTGGTGTAATGGTATGTTACCATTTTCTCAGTACCATCACAAAACCAGGAGCCAATGAAGGCTAGATAAGGCAAAAGATTTATTATACACTTATTTATTAAAATATGCTTTTGAGTGAATCCATCTTTCTTGTCTTTATTATTTACCACACAAAATTTAAATAACCTCATACTAAATGTAAAAGCTGGTAGCTAAATCGGAGCCATTTTATAATTATGCAATTTATAATCCGATTAGTCGACTAATCGTTTTAATAGTCGATGACTAGTAGACTATCAAAATAGTCGTTAGTTGCAGCCCTACTGAAAGAGGCTAGATATTTATGTCACTTTGAAGAGAGTAGAATATTGTGAAATATCTGACTGATTCAGTGAGCTTCTGAAGCTCTACCCTGCTTAAATGATTCCGTAAATTAACTGTCACAGGGAGAAGGGATCCTTCCCCTGAGACTAAAGAGAGGTTCATCTATCACGGCCAACGTGACATTCAGACCGCACCTGAATTCACATTCACACTAAAAGCCCACACAGCGCTCCCGCTAAAAAGCTGCAGTCACATGAAAACAGCCCCTAAGATGACCTGAGCAGAACATCCTCACCCAGAATTAATCATGGCCATTAATAATCCGGATGTAACGCAGCACTGGTACACAAGGCTAATGTGATAAACACAAACACCACAAAAAAGGCCAGAGGTGTTTTGAATACCTTTTTAAAAAAGAATTCTATTCTACTGCAAGAACTAACACCACTGGGCCTCTGAAAGTTAATTAACCCCAAGCTGCTTCATTTTGGACTGTTCCTATAAATAGGAGAAGCAGGATAACAATCTTTTCCCAATTCTGGAAATGCTAATTTCACTTTTAGTAATTTTAACCTTGTCATCATATCTTCATTGTTCACAGAGGTTGTTAAGTTCATATCACAGTAGGTAAAACAATGGAAATGAAATATTATGCTAATTATATGGATTCTGTTATTAAACGATAGAAATTCACCATTTTTTGCCCTTAGGTTAAACAGGTTGAATAAACAGCACATATTATGATCTTTATTTCCAATACATTGTAGATAACCATTTTAACACTGTCTAAATGTAAACCCATGCACCGAAACCTTAGTAGATAATGACAAAATTATTCTATTTAGAAATGCAAGTTTTGGATAAACAAAAACAAATTTCCTCTGGGAAAGACATGTCCTTACAATATTTGGTTTTCTAAAAGAGAGAAAATTACACACAGGCACACACTAAACCCCAGAGAGAGTCCTCACCGTCTGCTGCAGGTCCGGGATGACCACCCTTATGACCAGTGAGTTGGACTGAATGTCCTCCATGCGGCTTTGGGGCCTCTCTGCTGTGGCTCTTATGGTCTCGTAGATGGTCTCCTCTTTGGAGCTGTCGGAGGCGGATTCGTCGGAATAGTCGGAAAAACTCTGAGCCATCTCATCCTCACTGGACGTTGGACTCCGTGGCATAGTCAGCAAGCCACACGAACTGGGCTGGAGAAAAAATGGAAACAAGCAAAGACAAAGTTAATTAAATAAAACCTGATCAGGTTTGGTCACGCTCAAAGCGGCTAACCCTAGTCTGTGATAACCCTGATTTTGTTTCCTAATAGTCAAAGCTGAGCTGACCTCGATTGAGTATTACAAAGTTCCATGTTACCATTTCATCTACTAGCACATTCATCTGGGACATAAACAGGGGAAATTTATGACCGACCATGCAGCAGGGTGGGTTTAAAATGCCCACTGCCTCAAGCCAACAAAGTGACAAAGGCTACATGTGTATTCGCTGCATCAACACCTGAGACCTCAGCCGCTCCTGCTCGATACAAACTCATTTCACTTTCATAGCTCAGGTAGAAACGAATAAATGTTAGCAAATGGCCTTTCCTCACTTTATACAGACATATACAGAGATAGAATGGAGCCAGATGAGAACTGCAACGCCTGGAGTGTCCACATATAACCATTCTGCTGTGGTGACATAGAATATTTTATGATTCAGAACCCTACATACCATCATGTACATCAATAGGGATGATCAGAGTTGTATGGACTTTATAGCTATTTAGGCAGACACAATTTCTAGTTTATGAATTTTCAAGACAGTCCTCAGGAGTAACAAAGAATAATCAACAAATAATGATCTATTTTCTTTTCCAACAACTGACCAAGCCCACCCGAGATTAGACGGTGGTGTAGACAAAAGCATAATGATCTATTTTCAGCTCCATTTAATAAAAGGCTGCAAAACACAACCATATTTTATGAAATAATATTAACTTATGCTGAATAATATACATTTAAGCTAGAAGAGGAAAACAATAACTAAGAACCAAATATTGTTTAACATTGTATAACATTATTACATTATGGAACAGTCGATAGTGTAATGGTTAGGGCTTTGCCCCGCGATCAGAAGGTTGCCGGTTCACATTTGGGACCGATAAAGGTACCACCGAGGAACTCATAAGCAAGGTACTGTCCCCAAGCACTGCTCCCGGGGCACTTCTTAGGTGCCCACTGCTCAAATGCAGAGGTCGCATTTCATTGTGGTGCACTGTGTGCTGTTCTGTGGCGTGTTCACAAAGACAAATAATCACTCACTAGCCTAACTATATGCAAAGAAAAATGCACATGGCGTCATGAGCTAGATCATAATATACACTGTATTCAGCTTTTCAGAAAAACAATTGCTTCATTGAGTTTGTAGTTTTACACAAAAACTACTTTCTCCAAAACTGTGGAGATCTCGTAGCTTTATTAAAGCAGGGGAATTCCTGCCCATTTGGTCTAATCCTCCTGAAGAACATCCTCACTGAGAATCCCCACTGACCGCCCAACATCTCTCCCTCCTTCTCTTCCTGACCTGGTGGAAACAGAACAGCTTTTTGAAGCATACTGATGAAGAGATGTGAACTCGAGTTCTCCCTCCCTCAGGCATTCAACCCTAGAGGAGGGCTAGTTTGAGGCCAAAGCAGCGCCAACACTCCCCAAGGAAGGTACTGTTGGGTTCAGGACATGGATTAATGAGCAGTGGTGCTTTGATTTGCATAACTTGCACAAGATAATTAGTCAATTCCTGGTTAAATAAGCAATAGTAGATAACAATTTGGCTTTGGTTGTGCTACACTTGGTTGGGCAAAGCGGTGTAGCAAAATTAGCATGGTTAGATATTGCAGACATTTAAGACAATCAATTCTCCACAGCATTAATTATTAACTCCCATCTCCCACCAACAGTGCTGAACCAGATAACAGTGTTACAAACTGTGGGTCAAGATTCTTCTTTGTCACAAACCACGGATTTTCATAGCAGTAAAAGGTATGATCTACTGTGAACTCTGATCCTGTTTTCACTGTCACTCTACAATGCTGGTGGAAAGAAGCAGCATCTGTTTTCAAAGAGTTTCATGCCATATGATAAAAAAGCACAAAAATGTAATCATACAACTGGGAGAGATGGAGAGAAATTAACGTAAAATGCTTAAGCAGTGTACTTATTTTTCTGAGCATCTATTTTACCTAAGTATATTTTTACCTGAATATATTTGAAAGGCATACTTTTGACTTCACAATGTTTACTTTGGTGCATACTTGTTAAAAATTTAATTCAAGGTGCAAGCTGCTTGTTTGAACAGATGTAAAGAAAGTGACTTGTGCTGAAGATCAAGCTTAAGACGACCAAGCTACTCAATGAGACCATGACTTTATTCGTTTTCCATGACTGAGATTTTTATGATGAGGAAGGATTCGTCATTTTACATTTTTTCATGTGTTTACCTCAGACATTAGTAGTTTGTTTCAGAATTATGTTTAAAACAACAGCCTAACGATAAAAGAAGATATACTTTTGATTACTTAAACATTTATAAAAGCAAGTATGGTGGTGGGGTCCTAGTGTCACAACGCTTGCCTACAGTTCAAGAGTTCAGCAAGAACTAAATCCAGCTCTGTCCTGCTGCCAGTATTTCCACATTTGAGCCCCAGAGCAAGACCCTTAAGTTGCTTCTTGGAGAAGGTCTCAGCAAAAAGGGAACAGAGGTCACTTTGGACAAGAAAGTGATAAATGCTATTAATGTAAAATGTAAATGTCCTTGAAACATAATTATAGAATATTGATCTAAATAACAACACAGCATTCATTGCTGATATGAAGGTTTGGGTGCAAAACACGTTTTTCAAGCCTACTGAAATATGCACATACAGAAACACAGAAGTAGACATGCTCGCACTTGAGCGCACACACACACACTCACCAACATTTATCCAATTTCGGATTGCAATGTTCTGCCTACTTGCATCTCACTTCTCCACTCTTCATCAATGAAGCTTTTTCACGCTTTATCAAGCCTGATAAAGGGCTTCGTCGACTGCCGTCATGCACCGTCTCCCAAATTCACACTCATCTTTCTGCTGTAAATGAAGGATTGAGAAGGGCGACCCTTCACCAGACCCCCGCTTCCATTTCAGCAGTCTCATAATGGTCCAGGGCACATAACAATCACTAACTTAAAACCTTCTACCTTGAATTCTCCCTTAACCCAGATGCTTAATCACCTACAGTCATGAGATTATTGAGAAAATTATTGAGAAAATATATACATTGATGTTCTGATATCTTGAGACCAAAGCCTTCAAGCAAGAGCTTTAAACTAAAGCATTAATTATTCCTAATTTTATAAGCACAGAGTAAATATCCCTCTAAATATTAATATTTAGAAGCAAATTTTGTCACATTCAAGACCAGAATAAGAACTGGAAAGAGATTAAGCAAATTAAAGACAGTGAAAGGGTAAGGCAATATTTTGTGCCCTTACTTTTGAGGAAAATCAGGGGACAAGAAATGACAAAGTCTAAAACGAAAGGGTTGTTGTTTAATACAGAGTTTCCAAGAGGAGACACAATGTTGTTATTACTTCAAAAACTAGGGCGGCATGGTGGCACAGTGGTTAGTGATGCCGTCTCACAGCGAGAAGGTCCTGGGTTTGATCCCCGGTTTTCTGTGTGGCGTCTGCATGCTTCCTGTGTTCGTGTGGGTTTCCTCCAGGTGCTCCAGGCTGATTGGCAACTCTAAATTGGCCAGGTGGATTGTGAGTGAGAGTGTGTTGGCACTTACCCAGGGTTGGTCATCAACTTGCGCCCATAAGTTCCTGGGATAGGCTCCGGTCCCCAACCCCCGCGACCCAGGTTGGGATTAAGCGGTTTAGATAATGAATGAATGTATGCTTCAAAAACTTACCTCTTAGTGTAACAGTAGAACTTCTCATCTGTTACAAAATCTGATTTTTTTTTTACTGCTGGCTTACTAAACCTAAAAAGTTCAACCCCTAAAAGATCTGATACAGTGGGCAGTGAGTAAAAAGAGTTACATGATCAGAAATAGCATTTGTTTATGTATTTGCAGATTAAACAAAATCACACTTTTTAAACTGAGGTACTTACCTTAAATAAACCTTGATTAAATATGCTTATCCCTGGCAAAAGAAGTGGGGGACTGATTACTGTAATTAGCATACAAATGAAATTAGGGAAAACCGATTTGTAGTGAAAGAAGTGAAGAGTTAACAAAAGCGAATAAATACGCCATGATAACAAGCTAATTTGATATAAATGACTCATCTACTGAATGCATATGATTAGTTATGCAAATGCACTTCGACTTGCTGACTCGATGTGTGCACACATGAATATGTGGTGATGAAAGTCACATCTGTTAAAGTGCTGCTAGGGAATAAATCAAGTCATTTTGTGTCAGGTGATTATGCACTAAAAGAAAATGCTACTGTTGGTATAGTAAAGTCATGTTGCAAAGCGACATTAGGGGTACTCCCTGAATAGTGGATGTCAGTAAGAAAGCTGAACAGTTCTGAAGTGATCCAAGAGAGAAATCATGCTTTATGTAATGCCCACCTGGTCTCGACAAACCTGCACATTTAGAGGAAACCACAGAAACTGACTTAGTACGAGGCTTAAGAGGAAATTAGGTGATTGTCTGACAGGGGTGTGTAGGTATGTGCAGGTGTCTGTGTGTGTGTGTTTGTGTGTGTTACTATACCTAGCACTTTTTGTCTGACCTAATAATTTCCATCCAAACAATAGTTCCATTGTAACAGCTGAGAGTCAAGTCCCACCATGCCAGAAGCCATTATGAAACCTTTTTTAAACTGCCACCTGCCTTTTCAGTATGTTTTGTCATCTGTAATTCATCTTCTATGGAGCTGTGAATCAAGTCATTACAAGAGAAGCACAAATGTTGAGCAAGGAATATTCTCAATAACCACCTCCTATTCTTCAGTGGGTAAAACGCTTTGTGTGTGTGTGAAAGGGAAAGCGAAAGAGAGGTTCATGGTCTATTCATGCCCTTTTGTCTCCTTGAGATTGCAGTTGAAAGGGCATTACTAATAAAATTCTGTGTGAGGTCTTGTAGTAGATCTAATCAACAGACCAAACTCAGGACGTAAAAGCCCTGCCAAGTTTAACTATAAGCTATTATTTATTCTAGTCATATTAACATCTTTGGATATCAGACTTTTTAAATAAGGTGAACGCAATGAGTGTTGTGTCATTAGTGCAGGAGCCCACTAGGTGATAGTGGGCTAGTGATTATGATACTTGTCCGAATCCTACCTGGGGACTGTGGTACTCCTAAATCTTGGCTTATGATCCTTAGCTGATCGAATGTTCAGGAAAAAAAGTCTGGTAAAGGTTCGTAGTTGCTGTATCTGAGTTTTTCATGACTAGAGTGACCTTTGTTCTAATGCTTGACGCCAAAAATTATTATAATGTAAAAGTAAAATTGTACATCTTGATAGAAATTGTAAATTGAAATCGTACATCTTTCCACATGGACTGCTGTTATAATATTTGTATATATTTTTGGAACACTATTTGCACATACTAGTGATTGTAATTGTCAGTGATATGATAAGAATTTGGCAAGAATGCTAACAGTTAGCCATTAGCCGATGTAGCGTGGTGGTTAACCCGAACGCGGATTGAAGCGCGAGTAGGTAGGATGGCCACGCGAGTTGATATAAGAACTCTCTACACTAAGAGCAAGATTTCCCACAAGAAAAAGCTTTCTATAAGAGACTCAATCAAGGAGATGAACCAAATAACTGGAGTACTCGCAGCTGAAGCCGAAATGAATCAGAGTTGGGCCAGGTTGACTCAATGACTGAGCCATTCACCGCAAGGACTCAACTCCTTTTATACTCCCTGAACCGCGACCGACAACCCCCGGGTCCTAGTGCCGGTCTTGTTATGCAGCGTGCGTGACAGTAATTCTTAGAAACACTATTTGCACATACTACTAATTGTGATGTTTTTTTCTCCACATGACTGTTGTTACGATTTTTGGTCTTATAGGACATTATTGTACACCTTCTGTTTAGAATTCTCATATTTATTTGCTGCAGATCACATGCATATCCAATGCAAAAAGAAATTCCAGGTGCAAAATTGTAGTTGAATTCCGCAAATTTGTTCTTATTGTGGAAACTAAAGCCAGGTCGTCTTGTCTCTCTATGTGCATGTATATAGTAAAAATGAGTTTAATTTAACTTTGACTTCATTGCCAACTCACTCTCCCTACTTTGGTGTCACTGCAATGCACAGCTCCACATATGAATGTAAACTTCCCTTTTTTGACCAAATATGTTGCTGGCTTTGTCTAATGTCTAAATATCTAAAAAATGTTTAGATTTTTTAGTCTCCCACGACTAATGTTGAGAAAGTCTCTGTTTATTTTTACGTACTGTTAGCCTCATTAGCATTAGTCAAATATTGATGCCCATATCCCGATTAGCTATGGTATGCTGAATATTTTGGTCCCGTATAATCTCATTTTATTGTTACTGCTAGCCACATTAGCACCCTTGAGCACTGGTCCCATTTAAATCTTCTTCAAAACCAAGCGATGTAGTGGATTTAGAGTTATTAAGTCCTGAATGTCTGTGTGTGGGAGTAAAGGTTGTAGTGTAGGATGTTTACAGCCATATTTATGTTCTAGTACTTTCTTTCTTCCAGTAAAACTCCATCAAAGACTGTGTAAGCAAAGTCGACATTTCATGCTCGTCATGAGATCAATGATGACATTTACCCAAAACCACTCGGAAAAAAACATAGCAAAACATTGCACTTAGAACCCAACTTTACCCACCAATGTAGGACCGTATGGAAAATGCTTTTTTTTGAAATGTCATAGTTAATATGTCAAATATAAAATGTAAAACAAATTGAATAATTTCTCTAATGATAATAAATAAAGATAATATTACAAATGATCATACTTCATTTTATGGGAATAAGCCACCACTTCCTTCTCCACCACTCTGAAATGCTTCATCTCATACGTCACATAAAAATACATTCACTTCGGAGACAGCAATATTTCCACATCATTCTATCATTTGATAGGTTGTGTCCCTGTAGCAGACACATCCTAACAGAAAATTACATCTTTCCAAATAGTGTCACATGTTGTCCAGTGAGAGTGTCTCTCCTGAGGCCTCAAGGGTGCAAATACAGCCAGGGGAGCTAAGATGAAAGTCAGACATGTTGGAACTTGACAAGTGGTGTTCACTTTGGACTTGAACACCACAGAGGGATTCTACTAGATTATATGATAAAAATAAAACTTGCCAGGCAGACCAGGACATACTTTCAGCTGCTTTGTGGTGGCCATTTTCTGCCCATAAGCTGTTCTGATGCTGGCCAAACTGGTCTGTTCTGTGGCACCAAAACCAGCTTGACGTCGAGGTGTAACATTACAGTCAACAATTTATTCATGTGATATGCAACAACAAAATATTTGAAAAAGACTCAAAACTAGTGGTTTACTAACTCTTCCTTCTTTTTCCCCCGTGCTGGATCCATGCTCCTAGACCCGGCGAAGGTTGACATCGTGTGCCACCAAGGTTCACTGTGCCGTTCCTAAGGAGAGCTACCTGGATCCTGCCCAAAACTTTCTCTAATAGAACTGGACTGTACTTTAATGCCTGAACTCTCACCTGGAACTAAATGCTAACTTAAATATTACATTTTCACACACATTTACTAGAGTTGGGGACACGACCACCTAAACCGAGACAGAGACGTGACCAAGGCCAGAGTGTACATTTTTGTTCATGATGGCTTCCATATTAGAGTTGCACGTGCTAACGCGCCTGTTTACATCGTGAATAATGTAATTAATGCCTTTTTATGCAATTACTTCAGTTTTTGTGCATGGAATTACTCAGAAATAATTTCACATATAGAGGAATGACTATAATGCAAATTTAAAGTCTTGTGATACTGACGGTATGTATGTGGTTTCTGTTAAAGAAATTCTGAGTTCTTAAAAAACTAATTAATAAACGGTGCAAAAGGCCTGCGTCGGTCTCAAAGAGTTTTAATAGTAATGTTCACAGAGTTTGTGTTCTCGGCTGGTTTCGAAATTAAAATCCTGAGTCTTCTTTGTCCGAGTCCATCACAAGGCAAGAGTGCAAATACGGCTGATTCCAAGACAAGACTAAGATTTTTCAAAACTGGTTTTCGAGACTGAGACAAATGAAATTGAACTGAACTGAATTTAAAACCTGACGCTTTGAAACAATTTTTTAATCTGACAACACAAGCGAAAAATGGAAAATACAATTTCCCAGCTTCTTAAGACAAGCAACCAAACAACAACAAAAAGCATTGATTTTGTGCCGTGCTGCTTGTTATACGAATACCAGTGTCATATTTTTGAATTACAAAATATGGACATTGTTACATCCTCAACTTAAAGATGGACTGCAAATTTTAATCTCATCACAGGTAAAATGTCAGTTTATGGATCAAGATACGCTGCTGAGCTGCGAACAACTTACAGCACCTTGTTTTTGTCGTACTAACTTCAGTCATGTGTGGCATCAAGTTTTGACATCAGCACTGAATGATGCTTTTTATGTACACAAACAAAAACAGAAACACCCATACACACACTGCTTATTGTTTTCCCACTGATCCCGGCTAATGAGACCATGGTGCTAATGAGCAATGCGTGTTCGAGTGTGTGTGGCAGTTTCCACACACTTGCCCTCTCACTATTCTCTTAGCAACCTTATTTTCCTTACTAATTCATGCTTAATGTCAGACAACAGCTTGTAGAGAATAAGAGAAAGTCTACACACACTTTCAAATGACAGCCATTTGGATTTTTGTGCCTAAGTGTGTGTGTGTATTTATGTCTTGGGTTATGTAATGAGGATGTTCTTTGCTTGAAATGTTAGATATTACTGTGTGTGTGTGTGTATAGACCTGTCCTGGTCTCTGTGACTCATAAGCCTCAGATGGTCTGACTGCTTACAGAGCCAGAGGTCAGAGGTTGCTATCTGACATTCTCCAGCATTTCAGATTGCCAGGCAACATGCAGGAAGAGGACAGACACGAGGAGGGAGACCCGTCACCATGGAGCTGGACTCAAACTTCAGTTTAAAGACATTTTAAGAGCATTTAAGATATAACCCAGAATTTCTAAGCCTGGCTCAATTAAACCAGTCTCAATTGCACTGTATTGTTTGGGAGATTTTTACAAGAAGGTGAAAACTAGACAAAGAGCATTGTAAACATTTCATTCATTCTTTCACTTTGAGAAAAAAAAGTCTAGACATGCACATTAACAAAATTCTTAGAATTCTGCCTGCTACTTTTATGACTGAATTTCAAAAATAAATCATATTCTAACAAAGATCATCGTCATATATATTCAACATCAACATCATTCATATATTGTGGTTGCACTGATTAATGCTGGTCAGGGTTTCAAACACAAGACGATTCTGCGAAATAATACAGATGCAAACTCCAGTTTGAGAATGTTAAAAACCCAGCCTATTAAAGCAAGTAGCATTGTGAAAGATGAACAGACACCCAAAGAGAGAGAGAGAGAGAGAGAGAGAGAGAGAGAGTAAAAGAGGAAGGGGAAAGAAAGGTTAAAACGGATTAAGATAAGTCTAAGACATGACTTACTGTCTGATGAGCGAGTGAGTGAGCCAGAGAGAGAGAGAGAGAGAGAGAGAGAGATGAACCCATATTTTTTAGCAGCAGTCTTCAGTGGGTCTTTTGAATACTTATGGGCACACGTCACTGACGTGTGCCCACTGAGCCACACACACTCACTGCCAAATAGTCCAATCACTTCCATGTTGTGTGCCTAATCAAGCCAAAAATACTATAAATGAGGGCTAATTTCTAATAACAGCCACTGTCACTGTGTGTGGCTTTGTTACGGAACCAAATAAAATGACTCTTTATTAAAAACACAGGCTCCCTATGGAGTGACTTGTTTATAAATTTTTTCTACGTTTTGTGGACCTAGTGCACCAAAACCCCTCAAAACATATAAGAAAGGGTTATGAATCGGGATGGGTATTGTTAAAATTTTAATGGAACTACTACTCCGGTGCTTTAACAGTATTCTTATTGGTACTTTTGAAGAAAAAAATCTAATCAACAACATAATTAACGTTCATTAACATCACTATTATTATTACTGTCAACACAGTAAGCTGACATACTCCTCTCGGATGGGAGTTACAATATTACTAAAATCACTATAATAAAATAAAAACATTTTATTGGGGGTGGCACGGTGGAGCAGTTGTTAGCGCGGCCTCTTCACAGCGAGAAGGTCCTGGGTTTGATCCCCGGGTCAGCCGTAGGGCCTTTCTGTGTGGAGTCTGCATGCTCTCCGTATGAGAGCTTCTCTGTACATTGCGAGAGAATGCTCTAGATTAAATCTGATTTATTAATTTTAAATAGGGTACCGGTTCCCATTCCTAATTATGAGTGGTAGATACAAAATATTTGATTAATATCTTAAACAGATTAGGAAAAAAATGTTGAACATCTGTTATAATCAGGTTAAATTTCTCTCTGGCATGAAATTTCTCAATGGGATGACAGATAAACAACTAATTGTGAGCTATTATCAAGGCAACAGTCAAATGTCAAACTCATAACAATGGCTTACGATGTTAACATGACTTATGCCTTGGGAATGAACCTAAAAATTGGACAAAAGAGAAAATAATTTCTATTTTTATATAAATTCAGAGTGTTTATGAGAAATGTGCAGACAACACACAACCCCTCACACACTGCTAATCTCTTATAACATTGTTATTGTTTCTCAGTCCAGCCTTCCAGAACCGCTTTCCTAGTCACTGTCTTATATGCATGTCCTGATCAGCCCAGATTCAGTCGGATAGCCTCCGTGTGACCCATTTAACTTCACTCCTCTCTTCCTCCTGACAGAAAATCAGATTTTTGTGCCTTTAAACTCCCTGCACTCCAATCAGCACGACGCAGACTTTTCTACCCAGCAATCAGGACAGGGAGACGGATAGATGACCATCTCAGAGAAGCGAAATTTAAAGACACTTAAAAACATGGAAGCAAATAATAGATGCAACTCAGTTTAAACAGAACACAACTTCTGAAGCCTGTCTTTGCTCCTTTTCTCTTTTGACAAATGATAGAGAAAAACCCATTTAAAATCACTGCTAAAAACCTGAGTGCTGGTTATGACTTGCTGATTAGTCAAGAGCTGGGAACGCTGCACCCCACAATCCTTTGCCCCACAGGGGTCCCCCAAGATGCTGTCTCTTGTAATAGAGTGAGGGAAGGATGAATATTTTGACATGACAAGCTAAAACTGCAGGTGGCCTCTTTAAAATTTGAGGACCTTGATTAGGTGAGTGGCGGAACGAGAGACCTGCAAAGTCAAAAGTGTGCAACTTTGGGAAAGTGCTGATTATTAACATCTTGGAAGGTGATTAACAAAGAAGATTTGTTAACTAATGTTTTCTCTGTCATGCTGTGTTACAGAAAACGGCTCTAAATGCAACTGGACGAGCTCATGAGGACGTCCTCATTCATGCATAATCAGACTACGGCTCCAGCTCCTGTCCCGTGGATTTGAAAATTACACGCTGAGCAATAAAAAGCAACAAAAACTTCCCAGTTCGTTCCTAACCAGAAAAGTAAAACCTGTTTCTCATCACAGC
The DNA here is from genome assembly GCA_032718565.1 of Distichodus sexfasciatus. Lineage (NCBI taxonomy): Eukaryota > Metazoa > Chordata > Actinopteri > Characiformes > Distichodontidae > Distichodus > Distichodus sexfasciatus. The sequence continues at coordinate 3,126,394 of JAVGVS010000007.1, forward strand.
TTTGAAAGGCACTTTAACGTGAAAGTGAACTTCAGTGGTTGCGAGGGGGCGATAAAAGGATGGGGAAATAAATGGAACCTCATGGAAACTAAATGAAAAAGCAAAGAATTACCATTTTGCTGTGGACAACCAACATAATATTAGGTTTTGGGGCAATTGTCAGCGTAACGGTTAGGGTGTTCACCCCGTGATCAGAACGTCGCTGGTTTGAGTTCTGGACCGATAAAGTTAGCACTGAGGTAACTTTTTTGTCATACATTTTATAACGTTGATCTTTTTTAGCAGAGCAATAAATACAAAATAAGAACACCAAGTCCCAACTCTCTCTTTTGTTCCATTTTTGAAGGCACTGCTCCTCCAGCTATTAACTGAGTCATACTGTTGTTGGAGGACTAGTCACACAGATTTAGAAATCCTTCTTCAGTAATTCATATCTACTTAGTGTTACAGAGGACTAAACCAGGCGTCCTACCATGACTCCTGCTTGCGTCTTGCCTCTTGACTGAACTTCCATTTGGAACTCAGATCTGGGTCTTTGTTTACTCCTCATGGCTTCTTCCCCGTGCGCTAAAAGTATCTACGGTAAGGTCTGAGAGAATCTTCCCAGTTCTAAAAAGAAGGTTATTATTGGACACACTTTATTATTATAGATGAAGCAGAGGAGCACTTAACTCTTTCATCAATGTCCTCTGTGACAATCACAGCAGCACAAATTGAAGTCGCAATTCAACCACTGTTCAGTGCTCATTCACGAAAACAAAGAGTAAAAATATGGGCATGTAACAAAGTGAACATGGTACAATATTTATTAAAGGTTTCTCTTTTATTTTATCTAACAACGCCAAGCTGTCTAAGAAACTGAGTTTTTTTTTTTGCTTTCACCCAGTCGGGAAAAAATGACTAATTTCTGAAAATTACAAAATCCCTGTTTTAGTATGAGACAAATTAATATTGTTCAGAACTTAATGTTCATGTTTAAGGGTCTTCATTTATTCATGAATGAACTAATCATAGTCCAGAAAGTCAGAGCAGGAATAAGAGCTTCATTATGGCACTTTTCTCTTCAGTAAAACACAGCTTTCCACACTCCAATACATTAGTGCCTATGCGCAGAGTGGCTTTTTATCCAGGTGAGTTCATATATTACTGGATAGACCTGTAAATATCAAATTGCGCTCGACTCTGCCTTCCTCATTTATTGGTATCGGTATTAGCAGATGTAAGCATGAAAATATTGGATATCGGATATTGGATATTGGAATATAATTGCCATATTGTGCATCCCTTTCTCGATTTGTACTTTTTGAGCCTGGGTTTTCCATCCATGAAGTCCCATTATATAAGAAGTAGTAGAAATGATGCCAAAGGGCAGAGGGAAAAGCCTAAAGAGCTGTCACTCACAATGACACAGACACAACATCACTATGATGTCAGAGTCTGGAAGTTTAAACCAGTCAAAGATAATCAAGGAGAAGCAGACCACCACAATCAGACTGATTGGAGCCTTGTTTATAAATGGTTCAGCTCTTGATTTGTTCTCTTGATTACTCTCACAGTCTGATGCTTTTTAAAACAAAGGGTTCCACACCAAGTCGACCTCACAAAAGTAGTTTTTTTGGAATCACAGTTTTTTTTAGCCAATGAGATGAGACTTCTTCTTGCAAAGTTCATCTTGCACCACTTCAGTTACACACTGACAATGAGAAAGTCTGGTTCTTCTTCTGTTATAATAATATATTAATATTTTTTATTCATATAGCACCTGCAAAAACAAAAATGCAGTCTAAAGTGCTTTACCTCTACAATAAAAAAGTTCATTCTGGAAACTTCCTTCCTGTATACTCAATGGAGCACTATACCACAAGTGTGAAAACTAATAGAAGATGGAGGACATTGCTCCTTTGCCCCTAAATACAACCTAAAACCCTGTGGAAAACAACACTACCATTTTGTCCAATTTTGTCCAAAAGTCCAATTTTGACTCCAACTAAAAATAGCTTTGGACAGCAACCCTTTTTAGCTGAACACCAACTAAAACCCATAAAGTCCTGTTAAATTTGTGACCAGCTTCAATTATTTTTGAAGGCCCTTGCCCAGCATCAAACATCTTAAAATCCTTCAGAGTTGGAGGGTAACGGAATACATGCACAGACGTATTCAGATTACAAATTATGCCTAACTATTCCATTACAGTTACAGTTTAAGTAGATGGTAATCGGAATGGATTACATGACAATATTTTTCTGTTGATCTGTTGAGTACAAGACTTATACTGAGTAATCTAACTTAAGATTTTAGGGCATGTATTCTGTAGTGGACTACACTTTAAAAGTAACTTTACTAACACTGAAATTCATGCTGGTGTATTCTGCCTTTTTCAGGAAGAACAGTATGAATATACAATGTCAACAAATCAAGCTAGAATCAAACAGGTCAAACGTTCAAATAAGACATTTTTATTAAGCCAAGGTATCTGAGCTTTGTGGTTAAGAAAAATCAGTACAATGCTGACCGGCCATATTAACTACTGTACCTTTGTTAGATGTTAGCTGTTGTTATTTTTCTGTTTCATCCTCAGTGGCTCTCCAGAACACAAGAGCTCTTCCAACTTAATCACAGAAAAAGAGAGCTCCTCAAGTGCGGCTTTCAAAAGATGGGTGGAGATAAAAGGAGGAGGAGTAAAAAGTGCAGATGAGTGGGAAAAGAAGGATCCATTAATAAACCATCTATTCTGTTCTCCAGGTTCACAAGAAACGTAACGCTACTATTCACCTACATGTGTTTTATGTGCGGTCAAGACCTATATGTAATCAACTGGGATTGTAGAATTTGGGTTTTGAAATGTAATGAATGCTTTATTTATGCATAAGTGACCTAGTTACGATACATCTGGGTTTCTCCACGTGTTGCATGAATATTTATGAGTCAATATATGAGGAGGGGATTCGAATGCTCTGTTGATTCTCTCAGAATGGGTGTGAGGAATGAGAGTGAGGAATAGAAGGGGGGGAGGAAGTGGGGGGGGGATCTTTAGGGTGCATGCTCTCATGTCAAGATGAGTAGAGACTTTCATCAATCATTGAATTTCTCCTTCAGCCTTGTGCTGATTTGCATTGCTCAAGAGTTGCACATGAAGGCAGACTGAATTTGAAACTCAATACACAAATTTATTTACTGTGCCACTGGTTCTATTACATAGTTACAAACCAGACAAGGCCACTTAATTACATCATGTTTTCTTAAACAAATCACAAATCTTTTGCATGCAGCAATTCCAGATGTGAATCTTGCAGTGTTGTGAGTTACTTCCAAAACAAGGCACAAAACAGCACCTCAAAATAGACCTTCCATGTGGGGATTCCTAGCAGTCTCTCTCCCAAGAGATATGTGCTGTTGTAGGGTTGAACCCTGATACTTTGGCATCTAAATGTCAGAATCGTAACAGGCCTCCTAAAATTATACAGATGCTGTAGCAAGTGTCTTAAGGCCGATCAATACTGCGAAAGAAAATGCCTAGATATACGCATCAAACCTCAACCAGGGACATTTGACATAATTCCTGTGTTTATTAAAGACCCCCTTCATTACCGGTTTCTTTAATGCAGAAACAAACAGAAGGAAATCTGAGCAAATTATGTCTTTGTAAAACTGGAAACTCCTCTTGGAACGATATAAAAATGCAGGAATAAAGTATTGGAAAAGCCACGCTCAGCTAACCAAGTGTCACTAACTACAGTCTGCATAAATGAGCATCTACATGCCGCTTTCGCTTTAATAGAAATAGGTCAAGCAGATGAGTGCAAACGAGATTGAAAAGAAAATGTAGGTGAATAAACAGGATGCTCTGCACTTACTCTTGCTGCAATATCCAATAGTACTTTGATCAGTATATATATATATATATATATGTATGTATATATAGTATATATGGGCATAAGGATTCATGCAGCAATGAGAATCCTAAATAATATTGGACCAATAATGTCCAATAAGACGTGCAAATACCATATCCAGATATTGTAACAGCAGTCCAAATGGAGAGGAGTACGATTTCAATTTTACAATTCAATCAGGAAACACACCTCATTTTGCAGTAGTACATTGAAAATGTATATTTGTTTTTTTTGGCAATTATCAGTATGGTTTAATTTTGATCATCACTGATCTTTAGTAATCACGCAGTGGCTCCACTGCTGTGTCTTCTCTGTGTCAGCTTTTGCTCTCAACTCAAGGTTTCATTTAATGTCCCGCCCCCAACAGTCTCTGATTAGCTATATGTTTAGCTTCTGATTAGCTATAAAATTGAACATTTTGACAGAGATGTTCTCTGAGATGTCTCGGTTCTAAATATTGTTTATCGGCCCTGTTAACTAGCAATAATCAGCAATAATCTAAAGAATTACTGTTTGCCCTGCATTACTTTACAAATAATACTATCACCACAAATAACCATGAAGAGAAAAGGTACAAGAGGTCATATGATCAGTAAATATCTGCACTTGACTGTCAATTCTACTTTATGTAAAACTTCTCAAATTTACTTAATGGGAAATATGCAGCTGGTAGTGAAATAGTTAGGGAGTTGCCCCCGCAATCAGATGGTTGCCAGTTCAAATCCCTGACCAGTAAAGATACCACTGAGGTACCCATGAGCAAGGTACTGGGCCCCCAGGCGCTACAAACACCTGTTGACTAGTTGATTTCTGCATTTGCTGGATGGGTCACGCAAGAAATCACATTTCATTGTGATGCACTGTGTGTTGGGCTGTGCTGTGTTCACAATGACAAATAATCACTCACTTAATTAATAATTCATTATAATGACCTGTAATCAAATATTAACAGTTAAGATTTATGAATGAGATTCTCAACATGGGGGCTTTGGGACTTGGTCAGTCAGTTTGAAACAGGATGATGAGTGTGATGAGTAGTCTCAAGCCTATGATCACTTCCATCACCACAGGCAGAGTCTGGAATACCACCTGTCATGCCGCTACTGAAAAAAATGTGATTGCTCATGGCTGCAGTTTAAAGCTATTTACAGCACTGACACGCAACAACCAGTTACTGCATTTACACACATTATAGATGTTTTTGTGGGAAGAAAAAAGAGCATTCAGACCTTGTAGAGAAAAGCCTGCGCAACCAAGTACAGACCAGTGAGTCACAAGACGGCCTATAGCAAAATTAATTACTGCTAAACACAATGCAACCCTTCCTTCCACACATCTGGGAATAGGCTTGAGTGTGACTAAAGTGTAAGTCATTTTCTTGATGGCTTTACTGAACCAGGAGAGATTGTGAGTTGCAGTAATACTTTGTGTAATCTCTTTTAAGGCTTTCAAAAATCCTTCCGGAGCGCAAATCTTGTAGTCTGCTTATGCCAGCATAGAGTTCTGTGGTTAAAAAAAATGGAAAGAAGTTAGAAAGTAGGGAGGGAAAAGATGACAGAAATGAAGGATGAGTACAGATGACATCAAATCCTTTAGAGTAAATTAAGTGTGAATTACCCTGTGGCTTTGTGTTATGTGTTCAAAAGCATTTTAAAAGCACCAATAATGACACAGCTGATGCACAGAACAATGATATATAGTAGGGGTGGGCGATATATCAAATATACTCAATACATCTTGGCTTGTTCCATGTGTGATGTAGTAAATGATGTGAACATCGAGTACAAATCCTCATGTTAAAGTTGAACAGACAGCATGTACGCCACTTTGGAGTTTCGCTTTTATGTCCACTCAAAGCCAGAGGTGTGGACTCGAATCATGTGACTTGGACTCGAGTCAGACCTTTAGTCAAGGAATCTGATGACTTTAGACCTGGGATTTCTGACAAAATATAAAAAGACTTCTGGTAACTCGACTTGGACTTTTAACATAAATAACTCGTGATTTTCACTTCTGACTTATGCGCTATTGACTTGTAAAGACTTACATTCCCATAAAAGCCCAAAGATAAAAAAAAGTATGTTGACACGGACCGCCTATCTCTGTTTATGTGTCTGTGCTGCAGGTGGATAGAGAGGCATGATTCGCACGACATCCAATCAAAGTACCGGATTTTTGATCGACAGCCATCCAACGTGACAATAATGTGAACGCCCAGTTTGGCGTAAATGATACCGGTTGCAGTTTCTGCTTTTGGCTACAAAAAAAATTACGTAGGTGGTCAACAAAAAACGAATTGCAGCATGTAAAAACATGCGGTCAAGATTACAGACGGAGATGCCACAACTTCCAACTTTGTTCGACACTTGAAGTTGCACAAAGAAAGGTAAGTTTTGAATGAATGTCAAGACTACCTTATCAGCTAAGTAATTCCCCATTAGCTGCATGTTTATATCAATGAGACTGTACATTTCCTCAACGTCACCTTTCAAACACTATAATCTGCAAACCCCTGCTGGTTCAGGCAGAGTGGCCATATCAGAGTTCCTGGGTGCTCTGCATCTAGTGCTCCAGTGAGTTTAGTTTTCAGTCATGGTGGCATCATTCTGCGCCCCCATCGTGCACAAATGACTGACAGACTTTGAAGCGAATCTGATCTTTGCAAATGCAATGCAGTGTAGGGCCTGACAGAAAAGCATGTTATGTCTATGTATTTGCCTCCCCCACCCCTCCTCTAATCTCTCTCTTCACTCTCTCTCTACCCCTACCCACTCTGCCTTCTAATAAAGACCTGATATTTTTTGGAGCCCAGGCTTCTGTACGATCACACTGTACGACCCATATACACTGTATACCCATACACAAGCAGTCCTACACACATACACAAACGACCACACACAATCACTCATCTCTCTCTCTCTAAACTCACACACACACACACACACACACACACCAGTCTCTATGGATATGGAAAAACATTGTTAGAAAAAATGTTTGAAAACTTAAAAAAGGACTGTTTTGCAAAACTGTGGATATTTTGTGACAAAGAGTTTTGGAGAGTCAGGACACTGATTTCTGGGGTGTGATTGGAGACATGTTTGAAAAAGGTTCCTGGTTAATTTTTGAAAGTAGTTAAAATTTTTTGTGGTGATACATTTAAGTAAAGTAAAACTGTTTGGAGGACTATATTTTTGATCCTCTCTTCATCCAAGTACACAATGGAGGGTGAAGGCATGTTTTTAGCTTAAGGATATATTTTAATTTTTTTGAAACAATCATTTCAGGTGAAGACAATTTCAGAAAGTTGGTTCAGTTTTTCAGACCTGTTTTGCAATACAAGGTCAACTCGTTCTTGTGCAATATGCTGTGGAGACGAGACACAGCACTGTTCAGCACTTTTTCAGAAAATTACATTTGTATTTTTATGTATCTGAGCAATGTTCTTTCTTAAAAAAAGGTTTGTTTAATAAATACAGATCTTACAACCATACATAATCTGTATACATTTTATTTTTCTGTTAAAAAGACTTGAAAAGACTCGAAAGTCAAACCGTAGGACTTTGGACTCGACTTGAGACTTGTTGGCCTTTGACTTGGGACTTGACTCGGGACTTGCCTGTCTTGACTCGGGACTTGACTCGGGACTTGAGGGCAATGAATTGAGACTTACTTGTGACTTGCCAAACAATGACTTTGTCCCACCTCTGCTCAAAGCACAGTGCTCACCCCCCCCGCACCTCCAGAAAACTCTCCTAGCGCATTCGTGTTTTGTGGCGGAAGCTTGGTTGTGACAGACTTGGTTCTGAAGAAAAACAGCACTAGTTCTGTTATTCTGTGCACAAAAAGAAGTAAATGCCTAAAATGCATAAAAGACATTCTTTGCAACTGGAGCCACTTCACAATAATGCAATAGACGCGCATCCGGAATACGTACTGAAAATATCAAGTAAATAGTCGTATTGTGAGTTGAATGCTGGTTGTTGTTATTTATCTGCTAAAATATGAGGTTTGTCTGTAATAAAGTGGAAGGTTTGACTGAAATGGAGCGTTTTTGTGAGCACTTTGTTTTCACCACCTTTTCATTTATTTCCTAAACTGAATAATACATTTCCTATTAAACAATTTTATTCTTGCACTGAAAAGTTAGTGTGTGAACAACTATACTGAAAAATAGGGCTGTGCAAAAAGATCGAATTGAGATTCTTTATCTGTCAATTCAAAATCAATTCATATTTTTCAATTAATACAATGTCACTAATTTACTTGTTCCCTGACTGGCGTTGAGCACGCCGATCCTGTTGATGGCGCAATATCGAAATCTGCCCAGACATACCTCCTCCACGTGAGCATGAAGGAAATGCAGTCAGTATGTATACATATGCATTACATATAGTAAACTACATTTGATTCAGTGTTATTATTTTGTTGCTCTGCTACAGTTAAATGGGAACAGTAACTCAAAACCGCAATCTGCAAACAAATTCATCTATGTGCTGAATTGCGAATCGTTTATGAATTGTGACTCAATTTTAAATCAAATCGTGAGCCCAATTGAATCGTGTGATTGTCTGAATCGTGCACCCCTGCTGCATACCATCATGGAAAGATTACTTAACAGTGCATGTCTAACTGGTGTATGCTGTGCTGTGTTCCCAATGACAAATAATTGCTCAATTTAATTAACTTTCGTTTGATTCTTTAGAAAATCTCTTTTGAAAATGTGTGCAAGTGTATATCTATAACTATTCATAAACACAGGCTTGCTTTTTCACATTATTTTTCTCAATCTGACTTTTAGTTACTCAACTTAACTCACAATTGCTAATTCATGCTTCCATTAAAGTGTTCCGCCCCCTCACTCATTCATTAGGCTACTCATTATACTCAGTAGAATCTCATGATACATTATTATCAAACACACTTTCAAGGGTTTAAAAGAACAGCTGGTCACTAGTTGTGTGAATGTTTATAGTTTAAGATGATGACCAGCTATATGATGATATGATGAAGATATCATGACATCCAGACCACTATAAACAGACTACAGTTCACCTGATTGAAGCTATTTGACCATATGTGCAGTAGCATCTAGGAGTTTGGTCCATCAAGCTCTGACATGTTCTGGTATGTGGTATCAGAGCTGTGGAAAAAAAATACTTTGACTACTACATTTGAGTCCAGACTGAAGCAATATGAATCTCAAGAAGTAAAAACTTGGTTAACAGCTGCCATAAAAACTTCCTCATCACACCTCGTCCTGCTAACAATTGCTGTGAATTCTCCTGCAGCCAGCAGTATTTAGGACATCCTCTAAATAAAGAGTGTATAAGTGGAGCGCTGCAGGTCTCTGTGCATGTTCCTGTCCTCTTTGCCTCCTTTAATTTCCTCTCTTCATCCACCTCTTCTTTCTTCTCCCATCCCTGTCCTGATCCTGATCTCACCCTCCTTCCTTTTTTCTTTCTTTCTCTTCTCAGAAACAAACAGACCATAAAGGAATATAAACACAAATATCACTCTTACTTTGCCTACAATGTGTAAAACAAGCACCATATACTATATGGGAATTAATGTTTTGTAGCCTCAAACTTCTGAAAGACACAGCAGCAGACTTATGTTTTACTATTAAAGCAACGTAAAAGGGTGAATTAAAAATGTTTGAATGTAAAGTTAGTAAGAAAATGAATCCAGGAAAAATCTGAAATACGTAGGTATTTAAGCAAGGAAAAGCATGGTTTGTAGGTCATTTCTGTCTAACTCCTTTAATAAAGATGTGAGTTGTCATCCATTAACTTTTTGTTTATGATTATAGTTAAATATATAATCTTAAAGCAAATGTGACTACATTGAAAACTAACACTTATGAACACAATAAAACAGAATATCCTCATTTATGAACATTTAATATACAACATATATCACATTGGGACTTAAAAGCAATGTTATTATTATGTCAGTCATTAATTAGTTTAAAGTTTATATTCTACTTCTAGCTTAAAGTGTACATTGTATAGAAAGTGAAAGAAAAAAGTGAAAAGTAAGTGAAAGATTATTTGTCATTGTGAACACAGCACAGCACAGCACACAGTACACCACAACGAAATGTGACCTCTGCATTTAACCCATCCGTGAAGGAGCAGTGGGCAGCTAACAAGCACCCAAGGAGCAGTGCTTGGGGACGGTACCTTGCTCATGATTACCTTAGTGGTAACTTTACGCCTACTTCTACGTCACAGTAGTGGACATCTGAATAACTCCACTCTCCTATCTGAGAAGCTCCGCCCACCAGGTAGAACTGCTAGAACTTCCTGATCCACCATGTTTTCTTGCCAGTGTTAGTGTAGGAACTGCAATGAAGAAGTCTACCGGCGGAGGTACTGTCTAGACCCCAGTTCCGGACTGGGGTGTGGGCAGCAGCGGCAGATTTGCATTCAGGAATGCTAATGAGAAACAGCCTGTTCTGAAAGGGACTGAAATAGAGGAGTAAAAAGCAGGTGAAAATGCCTAATCTGAGAGATATTTTCAGCAAACTACCTGAGAGACATGTTTTAAATTGCTTTGAAAAGAGTACAATATGGAACCTTTTAACCTTTCTTTTGTTCAACAGCTCATGGTTTAACAGCCAAATCAACTACAATCAGCAGAGACAGCTAAAGTAGTCATCACAATGTATCAGGATGAACAGCCTTTTCTTCTCTTTCCTCTATATCTCTATTTCCTTTTTTCTCATCCCTTTCTACAGCAGGTGGGTAGAAAATAACCACAACCAAAGCAGAGCTGCCTGACAGAACTCGGTATCAGGCAGTCAGAAGGGAGAGAGAGAGAGAGAGAGAGATGACAGTTTTGTGTCAAACACATACACAACCAGTGTCCACTCAATTCACACATGCACATATGTTCCCTCTCTCTAATACACACTCTGTATGTGTGTATTAGAGAGAGGGAACATATGGGAGAAGGGAGAAATCAGGGAGATAAGAACAAAAAAGATATGAAGAGGAAAAGAAAGAGTTATAGGAGAGCTATAGAAAAGGGGGTAATAGAGGGGGAAAAGAGGGAGAATTAGTGAAACAGACAGAAAAAGAGAAGCAAGGAGAAATATGAAAAGGGAGAGAAGATAAGAGAGCAGAAGAACTTGACCGTTCTGTTACGTACTTACATACACATAGTAAAAGAGATATAAAGAAGATAGGGAAAGATAGAGAAAGAGGGAAAGGGTGGAGAGAGAAAGAGAGAGAATAAGTCTAAAGGGAGGGAGACAGAGAAACAAAGAGAACTAGGGAACGAGGGGGTGGGGAGAAACAGAGAGAGAAAGAGAATGAGGGAAAGGGACAGAGAAAGATAAACAGAAAGAGAAAGGGAAAGAGAGGGGGGAAACAGAGAGAAAAAGAGAGAATGATGGAAAGGGAGGGAGAAAGAGAGAGAGAGAAAGAGGGAATAAAAGGGGGAGAAACAGAGAGAGAGAGAGAGAGAGAGAGAGAAGCAGGAAATGGTCAAACTGAGAGAGAAGGAGAAACAGAGAAAGAGAAACAGGAAAGTAATGAGGGAATGGGAAAGAGAAATAGGAACTGAGAGAGAAAGAGTAAAAGAGAAAGACAAAGAGGAACAGAGAGAGAAAAGGGAAGAAGAAGAGAGAAGTTTTTCTAATACGCAGCAGCAACATCTATCAGTATGAAAGTGTTTATGGTACATCCTAAAGCGCTCCTGGCTCTGTGTATCTTGCGAGCGAGCTGGCGATAAACGATAAAGGCTTCTTGTCTTTGCGACAGCTTCTGTGTTCCCTCTTTTCTGCCTCTCTTCATCCCCAGATAAGAAGGTTAAAGCCTGCATCTGCTCGTCGAATCAGACCAGTGCGACAATAGAGCTCCACAAAAGCCCACGAGGTCCCCAAACTGCTTCTGTCACTCAGAGAAGCCAACGCGCTGCCAGCCAAAATACCAGAGAAGGAACCAAACCCGTTTCTCTGGAGCGCAAGACAAAGGAACGCATTTCATTTGAAGGCAAAATGTCCAATCTGAGTAAAATCATTCTCGCCATTATCGCGTCTTACTTGATGTTAATGGACGCCCGCAAAATTAAAGCAATCTCTGCCTCCATTTGTGCTTGAAATGCAAAAGTGCTTCCTGTTTCCTATTCAGGAATATTCGCCATTCAGATGAACCTAATTTAAATGAGACTCTAAACTTGATGAAATCTACTGGAGGGAAAACACAGATAAAGAGCCTTACATCACCTAACTGTTTTCTTCTTTTTGCTTGTTTAGAAGATCAACAAACCTAATGTGTTAAATGAACGCAACAGAGCTAGAAAAATAACTAGTGTTCCGTCTGGGAAACAATAATTTACTAAAGTTGTTTAAATAGAGAATATTCATACCTTGCTGGGTGGAGTTCATCCTGGTTGGTGGTTGCATCAGAGCTCTTCAAAAATCTTCAGCATATTTCCAAACTGTGTCTCATAATACTTATCAAATACAGCGTATCTGTAAGGTTTGGATGAGTAATGCAATGTGAGAGGTCTGGTCTATGGATGAGGTCTGATGAGTGCATTGTTCTTGGTCTTGCTAATTCGACCGATCATTTCTAGGGCAAGCTTCTGGGTTTATAGGGCAACCTCTAGGGTTAAAGGCACGTCCACAATGGCAGGACGGAATACATGTTCTCATTTAGGCACACGGCGAGAGAATTACACTCTCCCCGGGAAATATTGTACATTTCAAGAACCTAGAATAGCTGATCAAAGTTATTAGCTTTAGCAAGAAAGTTAACTTTGATTGGAATGTAAAAATGGGGCCATCCTTCAGGTGAAACCTAAAGCAAAATGTTGACTCTCTGAGCTGATAAAAGTCCTCGTAAGGGCCTTGTTCTAAAACGGCAGGGGAAGAACCCTGATGTCTTACTAAAATGAACCACCACGAGCCTTTCAAATCCAGCTTCCTAAGCATCCCTGGTTTCTCACTGGTGAATGCTGTGCTGGCCCTTTACGTAGCAACGTAGCTAATGTGTGGTGAGTGTGCTGGTGCTGAATGACTGCTGGAGTTCCAGCAGCCCACCTTTATCCCACCTCTGTACATGCACACATACACACACACATATATATGTATAGGTGGGCAAAGTACCTAACTTCATTACTTAAGTGAAAGTACAGATGCCACTAGTCAAATGTTACTCCAATATAAGTAAAAAAGTCGTACTCAATTTTTTATGCACTGAAGTACTTGTTCAAACAAAATACGTAAGTATTAAAAGTACATCTTCGTCTACCGCGTTGTTGCATTATTACCATAACACTTACAATACCTAATGCCTCTGACTAGCTTGTAGAAGCTGTAGAATAAGGTAGTGTTAGAATGTTACAGAAAGATACACAACCCGAACTGACAAAGAAAATTGTGAAAGTGAGTGATTTGTTGCCATTGTAAACACACAACAGCACAGCACACAGTACACCACAGCAAAATGCATTTGAACCATCTGTGCAGGTTTAGTGGGTGGCTAACATGGGCAGCACCTGGGCAGCAGTACTTGGGAACAGCACCTTGCTAATGAGTACCTTAATTATACCTTTACCGGTTCTGGGATTAGAACCGGCGACCTTCCGATCATGGGGTGAACTTCCTAACTGTTATGCTATTAATTGCCCCAAACACCAATCATTAGTTTATTTTTTAATTAATTGTAAGAATACACACCCCCACAAGCTGTTCTGACACAGCTCCGGCAGTGCGCGCACACACGTTTATGTTAATCAGGAGGGAAGTGCAATAGCTGTAAATGCAGCCTGCTCAGAAAATGAAATCAACATTCCAACCTGCTTAAAACCCAGCTCTACACCTCTAGGTTGATGACTTTCCACCAGTAACAGTGTTTTAAAAAATACAGAAAAGAGCAGAACAGTCTGAACTTGGTTTTATAGTTCCAGTCTCCAGGCGTGATGTAACCCTACTGATTACTGATAGACTGCCACATGCCAATGCCCATCATGTTTTAGAAAAGGGGAATAACATCCACTTTATCCACAGATCTGAAAGTAACAAGTAACGAGAACCTTGGTAGAAAAGTAGTGAAGAAAAACGTACAGTATTTGTCTTTCAAATGTAGTGAAGTGAAAGTTATGTTTCCAAAAAAATACTACTCAAGTGAAGTACAGATACTCAAAAACTGTACTTAAGTACACTACTCAAGTAAATGTACTTCGTTACTGTCCACCTCTCTATATATAGAGGGTCATCGATTCAAGTCCTGGACTGGAAAAGGTACCTCATGAGCAGGGTGCTGCCCAAGTTAGCTGCCCACTGCTCCTTCATGGATGGGTCAAATGTAGAAGTCAGATTTCCGTGTGGTGCACTGTGTGCTGTGCTGTGTATAGTATATAGGAATTCAATATAAATTGTAATGTTATAAAATCGCAACTGAACAAGCTAAGTTAAATACCATTGTTGAAACTGTTGAAATAATGAACAGACTATAGAAAAGTCTTGAAAGGTCCTTAAAATCTCCATTATTAGTGCTAGAAAAGACAGCAGACATCAGACAGAAAATGCAGAGACATCTTAAACCTTAACCTTGAGCTTTATTTTATTAAAAAATTTCCAGTTTATTCGATTAAAAGAAACCCACTGCGTTCGACAATCCTTGTATATTGTTTTTGTTTGACACGTGCACACCTCTTTAATGGCCTTCTGAAGTGCCCGTATACATTCTGGATGCCGTGTGCTACGCAGCACTAACTCACAGCTCCTGTGGCTCCATTCCAGTGGTTAAGTCTCTAATTGGCAAACTCCAGCCGGGGACGTGGCAGTGTGGTAATGTGGCAGAGTTCACAGCTGACACGGCACTTTAATTAACAAGTCAGCTGACAAGTCCTGCCCTCATCTTCATTATTCTGCCCAAAATGTTAGATGACCATCTCATTGGAAACATTAGCATTTAAATTGCATCTCTGGGCATGTCGTCGGCAGCTACAGAGCAACTGTTTCAATAAGGGAAAGACAGAAATATAATGTATGCACAACAATGGGTAGAAAAATAATACACAATGCTTATTAGGACCTGGGATATTAGGGAAATGTTCTTACTTAACTGCTAATGATTGCAACACTTTTAGTGTTAATACCTCTTAAAAAGAAAAGCATTACAGTAGTATCTCTGGAGCACTTATATTCAAACAGTTGCTACTTCACTATTGAATCACACAGAAGTAAAGATCAAATGCAGACACAATCCTCAAATCAAATTCTGACTTGTCTGATCACTGTCTGTGTCTGTCTTCTCAGCACGAGCCTCCCAGGTCTCTGCTACAGAGCATCAGAGCCCTCAGCGGCGATGGCCTTTCTTACCAGCGCCGAAAAAACAGCAGCTCATTATGGATAATTGGCTTCATAAAAGCTCTGTGGCTCGTTACCAGCTGATTTTGTGCCTAAGTGATGCTAATCCCTTTTTCTCCCCACTTAAAATTGTGCTTTAGATGTTATCATTAATACTTGGGTGTTTCATGTGAAATGTGTTCACTTGACAGAACTTTGGTAAAAGGTCATCAGAAAGTCAGAAGACATTTTAAAGTGAAATTAGAATATGAAATCTGATTGTGACAAGCTAAACTGCAAATAAACCAGTTTATAATTCAATTGGGAACAAACTTTAAAAAAGATTTTTATAGAAATAGCCATAGAATAAAATAGTCATAACCATAGAATAGTGCTACTAAGCATGCTCTTATTGTTTCCCATTTTGGATCAGTGCTTAGGGATGGTACCTTTCTCATGAGTACCTCAGTGGTACCTTTACTGGGCTGGATTTCAAACCAACAACCTTCTGATCACAGGACAAACACCCTAACCATTACCCTACCGATTGCCCCATAGATGCTCAGACAGGTGCTGCAATATTCCTGTGATGACACTTAGGAACTGCATCTTTTTTTGTCAGTTATTACATACACCTGAATGGTGCAGCTCGGACACATCCTCAGTGATGAACCCAGGGTCATAGGGTGTTTCGGGTCTAAGATCATCAGGCACCCTCTCCTGGGCGACCCAGCCGGGGGTGATCAATCCCCGACTTGTGCCCAAGCAGCATTACACCACGGCTCTGCCCTCTTGATCCACAGCCACCTTGAAGCTTTTTCCGCAGCCTCGCTGATAATTCTGGTGGCTTTCGTCTCCTGCCTCCCTCTGATCCAGAGGAGTCTGAGTGCCTGGTGCAGGGATTGCCCCGGGAAACCCCTGCAGCCCACCTCAAAGGGCGCACAGCCGTTTTCTCTGCAAGCTCCAAGTATTTGGCCTTCTTACGCTCAAAGGCCTCATCCATCCGCTCTTCCCAGGGGACTGTGAGTTCCAGCAGCACAACTTGTTTTGTGGAATCAGATGTTAAAACCAGGTCTGGCCTGAGTGATGTCATTGCGATGTGCTCTGGAAACCTCAACTTCCCCCCCAGGTCTACCTTCAGTTGCCAGTCACGCGCTGAGGCTAGCAGCCCGGTTCAAACCTTGCGCTCTGCTTGTGGCTTCTCTCCTGCCCTGATGAAAATTATGTTGCGCTTCACTGGGGGCTGCTTTGTTTGGAGGCCTGTGAGAAACAAAGCAGCGTGCGTGAGCCAAACCTTGCGCTTGCGCTTCAGTGGGCGCTGATGTTTGCTCTGCTGAATTCCTGTGCAGATGGTGTCAGCCATTGCCCTCAGGACCTGGTCATGGCGCCAGGTGTACCTCCCTTCTACCAGGGCCCTAGGGCAACAGCTCAGGATGTGCTCCAGGGTGCCTGTTGCTGGACACAGTGGGCATGCAGGTGTATCTACTAGACCCCAACAGTGCAGGTTGGATGGACTTGGGAGTACATCATACACCGACTGAATCAAGAACTTGAGTCTGGCTGGTTCTGACTTTCACAGTTCTGCCCAAGTGATCTTCCGGGTAGATGCATGGTCCCATCTCGTCCAAGCACCTTGCTGGCGCATGGACACTGTTCTGCTCCGACGTTCCTCTTCCACCTCTGCACGAATCTCTTCCTGCACCATCTGCCATCTCTCCCTCCCCTGGGCTCTGTCAAACTGAGGTCTTGAGAAACTACCAAGACCCGCTTGACCCACTGCCACCGTTCCTACCAAAACGGCATGCCTCAGCCTTGCTTCTGCCCGAGCGACTGCCTCCTCAGCCTGCCACTTTCGTCCTGTTCTCACCATGATGCCTGCAGAGGAGACTCTGATGTCTTTTGAGTCTCTATACAGTAACACCTCTCTGGCTCTGATAACTTTAAACTCCTCTGTCAGGCCGGTGAAGGGAAGTTGCAGCTTGTTGGTGCGCTCATAAAGGGCAGTACTGCTTAGACTCCTTGGCAGGCCCAGCCATCTGTGCAGGAACTGAGTGATGATGCTTTCAAAGCCCTCCATGATGGAAATTGGGACTTGGTAAATCAACAGTGGCCACAGGAGTCTTGGCAGGATGCCATGCTGATAAACCCATGCCTTGAACTTCCCTGGAAGCCCTGACTTGTCCACTGCTGCAAGCCAGCTTCTCAGCTCCTTATGTGTCGCCTGTACTGCAGCCCTGTCAGGGTGGCATCGAAGATCTTCCCCAGGCTCTTGACTGGCTTCTCTGACACTGATGGTATTTGGACTCCGTCCAAGTAGAAGTGATACTTGTCCTCCACTCTCCCCTTCCTCAGCACTAGAGACCGCGATTTAACTGGTTTGAACAACATTCTCACCCATGTCATGAGCCTCTCCAGCCCTTGGATCATCAGGTCGTCCATGAAAGCTCGAATCGGGGGTTGGTGAGTACCTGATCTGGACAGGGGGCCCCTACATTCCACTTCCGCTGCCTTCACAAGCATGCTCATAGCAAGAGCAAACAGCACTACTGATATGGTACAACCAGCGATAATGCGTTTCTCCAGGCGATGCCATGCAGATGTTGTTGTGCCAGAGGTGAATCTCAGGCTAAAACTACTGTAGTAGTCCTGGATCAGTAAACAACACGAATGCCAATTCAACCAGATATGTATTGATGGATTGATCTGTTAGGAGTTTAACAACTCGATTACTAAAATACTTTAAATAACTGTAACCGTATGTTCACACTGAGAGCTACTCAAGCTGTGCTGTGCTGAGGAACAAGGAGAAGCAGAGGCTAATCGATCAAATTGCAGCCAAGAACAGAATTAGTGAAAGTAAATGATTGTCATTGTGAACACAGCACAGCACACAGTGCACAACAACGAAATCTCACCTCTGAATTTGACCCATTCGTGAAGGAGCAGTGGGCAGCTAACATGGGCAGTGCTATGCTCATGAGTACCTCAGTGGTAACTTCGGTCTGGGATTCGAACCGATGACTTTCTGATCACAGGGCGAACAACCTAACTGTTACGCCACCATCTTCCCCCTAAGGCCACCATCTGCCCCTAATTACGAAAATTACATAAAGTTTTGTAGTTTAATCAATTTCAAAATATATTGTGCAATAATAATTCAGTATGCAAGGTAGCATTGTATTCAGTCTAGCTTGAATAACTGTATTTTGATTAAAAATAGAATGAAGATGAACTGAATTGCACTCCATGTGCAGGGAAAAGAACAGATCTAGATTACATTTTTGGGCGACTAAATGCACGACCAGGGTGCCCTGCAATCGCCGTGATCAGGTTTTCATGCCTCATTTTGATCAGCACAAAAGTACGGTAGGAAACAAAGTTTCCGAGTATGTTCTCTGGGATCCTCGCAAGCACAGAATGTCTCCTTTCTGACTGGTTTCTAGTCGAAACGCGTCATAACTCATTTACATAAAGTTACGCTGTCTTCAATCTAGTTGGCCAAACTTTGACGCTCATCGCTTTTGTCACTCATATCACTCTGGTCGCTTTTGTCAATAGACCGTCAATTACTTCCGGTGATTTTATAGCTTTAGTGGCTGTTAGTGTGAATGTACAGTAACAAATATTATTCCTTCAATATCCCTTCGTAAACAAATTATGTTGGTCGAAAAAATCTGAGTTGGTTAATAGGTTCAGTGTAAAAGTTTCATAAAAAGCATGAAATTACTTTAAATAATCATAAAAAACAGGGGTTTTGGTTGTAAAGTGTTGATGACCACGGCAGCAGTACAGCTCCTGAAGAGACAACATACAGATTATGGAGGACGGACCAAGTATTTCTATTCATGTTTGCTCATTAAATGTCAATTTGATATCATTTGTCCTTGTAGCTGCTAAATAATTAAAGCTTTAAGTTGTTCACTTGCTACGTGTAGTGTGCAATAAATATTCACCAAAACGCTCAGGATGGAATCGGGGTTTATTTCACGTTGAAGAGAGGTGCCAGTGTTTGTCCTTGTGCACTGGGCATGTAATTATTTTATTTATCCAAATATATTTAATTTCTCCACATTGTTTGGTGCCGAATACAGATGTAGAATGAATAGAAAACTCAGCAAACCCAATTGCTGGAAGGTCCGTTCGAAGGCTTCATCACCACAGTGTGAGCACGTGAGGAGGAACACGCACGGCATGATGTCCCGACCCCACAAAATCCTGTGCTGACGCTGCTGCCTTGGAGATCATGCCGTCTGCCACCATGCAAACTAATGCCAATCCAATTAGTTCCCAAACTCAAGGCATGTTCCTCTCTAATGGGCACGAGCTGATGTCATTTCTCATACTCGCTCACATGGCCACAGATGCAGGGGTAAAAACAGAGGCTGGTGAATTCTGATTGGCCGGCGTGCGGTAACATGGGGCATGAGCGTGCTGTAACACATTGGATTCACCACTGATGCCTTCTCTTTGATTCTCTACATTTCCTTCCCCCCTCTCTTACTTTCTCTCTCTCTCTCCACTCTCTCTCCAACCGTCCTTCCTTTGCTTTCCTTAATCCAGGCTGTGGAGGTCCTGCTGTCTGTCTTTGGAGGCCTATATCTCCATCTCAGCAGCCATCTGGCCAAAGAAATGAAATGAAAAGGCACCTCATCTTGACTAAACTTACTAAACTCAGTATCTGCCTAAACTAAATAAATATTCCCAACTACACCAGCACTACTCACAGGCCACTCAGCCATATTTGTCTTATGAATGGGCTTCCACAATTTACACCAAACCACAAATTACAAGCTTCTCATAATGTATATGCCAACACTTCTCTACCATTACTGATGTTAATTTGTGTATATATATACAGTATGTTGGAAAGGTAGTACTTGTGCCAGGCATGTCCAAAGTCTGAAGTGGGATTTTATTCAGCCCGCTCTTCCTGTCTTAAAATCTATGGCATTATTTTGTGCCAAAATTCTGAACACGGCCTAGAACATTTGCAAGCAAGATCTTCTCTTTGTGCGCTCAACTTTGCCTGCACGTGTGAAAAAATCTAACTAACTTAATTGCATGTTTGCCTCACTTAGCGAATGTAAGCTCACACACGGGCTGTGTCCCGAGTTACCGCACTTCGTATTACCGTATTACCGCACTTCATAGTATGGTAGGTAAAGCGCTCTAATCATACTTTTCTTTGCGTTAGTATGCATCTCAGGAAATAGCCGGGGTTGTAGCTTAATGGCTCTCTACACTCTAGGTAGTGCAAATTGAGTGTCAAGTGTCCCCTATTTGACTTGGTACACAACATAGAACAGGAAGTTACTTTTTCTTAAAATATTGTACAATACACTATTAACTGTAACTCGCTCGACTCCGCCTTCATGCTCGCTTTACTTGGCGCTGTATTAGAAATGTCAGAGTTATGGCACTATTTTTGTTCCTATAATTCCTAGCGCACAGTGCAAAATATCTTGTCTTCACGTGCACAACTCTGCCTACTCTCACGCTCTCACGGTCGACCTTCCTCCTTTATTGGCATCGGTATTGGCAGGTATCAGCATAAAAAATATTGGATATTGGCATCAGTCAATAACTCCTTTATGGTGCGTTCCCTAATTTTTTAGGTTTTTCTGGTTGGTGAACGGCAGCACATGCTCATTGCATCATAGTGGCACGTGTCAGCTGCCAGATGGAGTCAGCTTTATATGACTTAAAACATGTTTTAATTTCTTTTTTTAATTTGCTTGGAGAGTATCATACAGCACAAGAATATTAATCACAGGATATAAGGCATTAAGGATATTTTCCCCCTGTAGCTTGTAGTGTAGCTAACTATTCTATTAAACCAGCAGCTTAGCTGTAGCTTAGCTACTTTTAATCATAAGTAGCTTGTAACTTGAAAGGCAAACATTTAATAGTAGCTTGCTCAACACTGCTGATGTAAAGAGCAGTATAATGTCAGGAGGACATGAAAAACATTTGATGCCAGTGTGATGCCTCATAGCTGGGGAAGAATTAGCTCTGAATCGTCATTTTTCACAACACCACAACCAATTATCAGGAACCGGTAGTGTTATTCTGCTAATTATTCTGTTATTTATAGCAAAGTGTTGATGTGTTGAATATGAACACCCTTTGAGGAGGTCAAGAGCGCATGAGAGCCATCAGCAGGTCCTCAATGAAATGTGGGGCATCGCGAACATGCCATAAACACGTTGAGCAAGTTGAAGAAAGAAAACACTCTGTAGGAGAGGAAATTTATCTCTAATAACTCTCCCATTATTACACCTCTAAGCTGAGGACTTACGCACAGCCATTGACGTAGGCCTTCCTGGTAACTGTTCTTTAGAAAACAATAGTCTAAAATAAAACACAGCCTCTGTAGCCAGTGATAAATGGTTTGTGACGGTTCTAAGATTATCCACAGCAAGAAATACGCAGTAGATTTGATTTTAGGCGTCATCTTATAAGCAGTCATATAATCATAGTAAGATATTGTTATTTATATTATTCTCCTCCCTTCCTATTTAATAATGACCTGCACATAACAGCATGTAGGTAATATTAAACGTGAATACAGCCAGATTGATAGTGCATGTCTGAGAGGAACTGATACAGGATACAGGGTCACTGGCTGGGCAGCACATTGCAACCAATATGAGGGTTGTGTCGCATTCCCAGCATAAGGTAGGAGCCTTCCAAAAAGGTCCCTTATTTTGGATCAATTTAAGAAACATTTGCACTGTGTGCTGTGCTGTGTTCACAATGAGAAATAATCACTCATATAACAAAGGTGGTGCCACACGACTGTGCTTCTTAGTCCTGGTCCTTGTGGGCCCATGTGCTGCGGACTGGAGTATTTCTAAAGTTGGCACATAAGATCTGACTGATTATTCAATTAACAATATAGGATCTGGTGTGCTGGTGCAGCAAATATCAAATTTGTGTAGAGCAGGAGTTCACCAGGATTCACCAAGGACCAGGATTGTGGACCCCTGACTTAGACAGACAAATGGCAAGACACACAGTTAACTAAGTATGCAAGTAATGGTCACACTTCCAAAGTGCCTTGCCCATCTACTTATGGCATTTTTATAAACTAAATCTAAACTGTGGCTGTTATCAAATTCACTATATCAGAATAAACAAAAATAAAAGTTGCGACCTCAAGATAACATTTAATATGTTGACATTAGAAGAAAATTGGCCCATGATCTGAAGAAAAACATGTGCCCTCCCTGGACTTCTGTAGGAATTCTAAGATAGGGATTCTAATCTAAAAAGTTAGCAATAAGTAGATTCACAATTAATCTGGGGCTAATGTTAGCACTAAAGCCGGCATTATAATCAACAATATAATTTGTCTAACTGCCTGCGAATATTAACAATAATGGAAGTGTTAGCATCAGTTGACATTAGCAATCAAAGACAAATGACCAACATGAACCAGGTTCAAATCTATGCAGTTTAACTTCAGCAAGCACAGTTATTAACATATAATTATAACTGTCTAAAGCTAAGACACACACTATGTATGTGCAGTTAATCTGAATGCTAATGCATTTCCAAAAAAGCACAGGAAATTCAATGTGGTGTCAGTCGTTAAACACGGAAAAATAGATATGGGCTGATTACACTTTCTGACTTTGCATGCAGAAGCAAACTTCATTTCGGGTTTCAGAGCGGACCAGGTATTGCCTGCAAACGTTAAATTGGATTGCTAAATTGAATTGCACAGTTGTGTTTAGATCAATTTATTACGCTGCCTACCTCTCCGCATAACACGGTTACCCAACCTTCTCTTGGCAGATTTTACAAGTGTGATGTTTCAAAGACATCTGACTGAAAACATATCAAGTAAAGATCTATGAAAAGCCCATCAATTCCTTTTCATGATTTGCTTCTGACACAGTCATTAGAGAAGAGGTAGAACTCGTCAGTCAGAAGAGTCAGACTTGTTTGCCATTTTCTGTGGTACACAACTTTGTAAAACAGACAGAAACGCAACAGGAAATGCCTGTGAAAGCATTAAGGAAGTAAACAGCAGTCTCCCGTGCTCCTCCCTGATGCAGAGATATTCTCTAAAGCTGTTTTCTGTCGTTCTACACCAGAGCTGATCTCTGGCTCTGATGGACTTCTCTTGGCCTCTCATTTCATTACAGACAGAGAAAACTACAGGGACCACGTGAAGACAACCGGAACATTCTCCTCCTCCTCTGGAGTGAGACAGGCAGAGTCTCACAGGTCTCAACGGCTTTAAGACATCAATAACAACCAATGGAAACTAAATCTAATTAAACACTCTATGTCTCTACACTCTACAGTCTATGTCTTGCTTGAATGGAAACAGGAGAAGAACAGAGACTCAAATGTATGCATATATTCATGATGGTGTGTGTGTGTGAAGGAGAGACAGAGTGGATATGGTGTGTTAGATGATACAGAAGGTAGAGTAAAGGGACAGATGGTGAGGCTGGACCACAGACAGTAGCCAGCATATCTCTTGATTGAGAGCCAGGTGCTGTGTGCTGAGACTCGGAGCTACTCGAGGGTGTGTGTGTGTCTTGGTGGCGTTCCTTAGTAAAGAACATGCATGAATGAGGTGAGGTATCTCACCTCTACTAACCTCTACATCCAAGTCTCCTTCTCTCTCAATCTTTTTCCTTTTCTGTTTCCCTCTTCTCTGTCTCCACCCACCATCATCGCCTTCATCTATTCATTTCACACCTTGAAACCATAATCAATAGCTTTTCTCTCGTCTACTCGCACGTCATCCCATGGTGCATGTTGTGGCTGTGCAGCGTTTCAGGCCCTAACACTGTTTATTATCTCGTCCATCATTTCTCTGCTAGCCATGAGTGGCAAACTAGTCAAACGGATGAAAGCAACACAAGAAAAAAACTGCAGGAAGAGAGGTGCCTAGAGATTAGAGGTGTGAATCGTCACTGGTCTCGCGATTCGATTCGATTACGATTATCAGGTCAGCGATTCGATTCGATTCGATATCTCGATGCATCACGATGCACCACGATGCAGCCCATCATTTTTTATGCATTACTTCATACTGTTTTCAAATACAAATACAAGCAGTGAGATGTAAGCTCTCTTGTCTGTCTCCAATTCAACATAAACACAAACGTTAGATTTGGAAAAAGGTAAAGTAACCAAGGCCTTTGTAACTCTACCATAAATGTTACAATGGTATGTTACCATTTTGGCAGTTTACCTGTGTAGTATTCTGATACTTGTCTGCAGGCTGTTTAAGGATTAAAACTAATATAATAAGTATGTCAACCTTACATACCATCAGAGGATCAACAAAACACGAAACGTAATGGATGATTACGCAGATACTATTAAAGTTTAATTCTGGGCCATCAGTCTTGGGGTGTGTGTGTGTGTAATGATGGAGCTATAAAGCCTGCTTCAGCATCCCAATGATGTGCCTCGCTGCAGTCTGTAACTGCATCTGTGTTTATGTTGAATTGGGGACAGACAAGTGGGCAAGGGGAGCCATTGACTGCGTGCTTATTAAACGTGTAAGACCTAACTATTAAATTATGATTATAAGGTCGATAAACTATAACTTGCGTTTAATCTACCTGCCGCTGTTCCTCTTCCTCCATCATCTTTGGTTTTTCTGTAAAAACTGTCTGTAGTGTGCAGTCAATCACAAAACCAGGAGCCATCGGTCAATAGGATTTGCAGGCAGAAACAGCCAAAACCCCGCCCCCAAACTGCCAAACCCCGCCCCTTTCAAACCCGCCGCGTGGAAATCTCACTCGAGCAAAAAAGTCGCTCGTCGGTAATTTACTTCGCGCGCGAGGACATTTAACACATCGAGAGGAAAAAAGACATTCAAGAGAGGAAAAATACAGTTTGCGCGCAATATTATATTATTACGCAAAATTTACAACTCCCTCCGCCATTCTCGGCTGCCGCGCATGCGGTGAGTGCCCTCTGTGAGATGAGAGTTACTTCTACCAGTGCTGTACTCACAACAGGCAGCCACAGTCACTACTGAAACTACTTTTTAACTAGAATTTTTTGCCGCCGCCAGAAAATCACCAAACAATGTCATTATGATATAATCGATTATGTCCTGCCACTGCATCGATGAAGAATCGTTCGCGTCTGCATCGCGATGCATCGATTATAAGATTAATTTCAACACCCCTACTAGAGAAAGCCGGACAAAGTATGATCCAAATGATGTCACCTATTTTCGGCTCTGTGTGGTGCTGTAAACTGGAGCTAAAAGCAGGTGGATTTAAAAAATATATATTTAAGGATTTGGGAATCGGGACATTCTGACATAAAACAAAAGGGAGCAAAAAACAAACATCAGTACAGAAAATTCCGGTGGAACACTGCAGATGGCAGTGATTAGACAGCTAAAGACAATAATTTAAGGGAATTAAATAGGGAAGCAATAAGAACAACAGATTTCTTCCACGCCAGCAGCCGGAGATCTTCTTCATCCAAGATAAAAACAAAATAAAATACAGAAATCCATAGATTTGGCTCTATTAGCAGGAACAGGAAGAGCGGCTCTGATCACAACAACGGGGTGAAAAGGGCTATTTATAACTCCCTTTGTAAAAACAAATGGCATGCCCATGCTCTATTTATAAGTAACAGGTTAAAATGATCATTTCTCAGGTGTATATTAGTTGTCTACTGTTTCACTTATCAGCAGTAAGACATGCTGTCTCAAAATGGCACTTGTAGAGTCCAAAAAATAAAACCTCATTTAGAGTAAAATGAATTGGCAAACGTAGTGCAGCACATGGAAGGTTCAGCGTCATTTGGGGACAATGCCAAACGAAAGCCGAGAGAGCCAATGCAGTGTGTGTGTGTGTGTGTGTCTGTATGTGTGTGTGTGAGTGTGTGTGAGAAAGGGTGAAAGTGCAAAAGAGCTGCTCCTGGCAGCTCCGAATGCCAACAAAAGCCGCAAAGAGAGTCAGAGACAGCCGTAAAACACAAGAAACACCAAGTACAACCTAACTGCCGATGCCAAAACCTGCCAGAAAAACTTACCCTACTTTTACTAAAGCTACTGCCCTATTCATCAACATCCACCTTGTGCATGAAGCAGCTAATAAACTATTATTTAATTTAAACAAACAAATTCACAAGGGGATGGAGTATAATAACAAAACAACACACCTAAAAGTGCTTATTCAACCGTTAGCTTTTGAAAAATTCAAAAGGTAAAGTAAATATTTCACTACTCATCGTGTAGCAGCTAACAGGGTTGGTCATGCGATGTGAGGTGACGATGAGGACTTTCCGTCAGCTTCTCTCTTATTGAAATTATACAGTTCAGTCTTGAACACGCACTCTTACAAGGAACGTGTAGAAAAATTACACAAATCATGCGTAGCACTTTAGTTTACACATTTTGTGTTAATGTTTAATAAAACTGTGTTGGAAAAAGTCAGACCTTTTACACAGTCATGTGTAGTTTTAAAATGTACACAACATGTGTATTTGTTCACAGCATTCAACACAATATGTGTAACCAAGACACCACGTGTTAATATTATTCATGTTTACACATCTGTGTGTTACCTTTCTTGACACTTTCATTGTCAAAAGTGTTAACACAGTGAGTGTGTTAAAACTAACACAAGAAACGTCCCAAAACGCATCCACTGATATGTAAAAATTTGATACAGTTTGTGTCCATTTAAACACATCTTTTCTAAGAGTGCATAAGACTAAAATGGGTAAAAACAAATATTTTTAACCCCCTTCATGTGCAAAAAGGACAACATTGTAGATGTCTGTCATTTGTCTGTTATGAAGTACAGTTGTGTTTTCAGAAATGTGTTAAACAGTCTAGACCGTGTAGAGTTTTCAGTGTTATAACTTTTAGTCACTTCATGGAAAAGAAAATTTGGAGATGTCAGAACTTAAAACTGTGAGTTCTACAGTTCTAAACTGTGTGTAACTACAGCTTTGTTTAAGAGTGAACGTGTTAGTACACAACTCATTATTCTAAGTCTAGTTTTATCTTTGTATGGCTCCCTGTAAGAAATACCCATTTGGTGTTTCACTTTACGTTCTATATGGAAGTTATATCTATTTTATTAGTAAGATGCTTTACATTAATGGAAAGAACCACAATATATTGCTATTTCAGTTTAGCAGATTTCAATAAAGTTCCTGTGGTGTGGTGTATTAACAGTTTTACACTTAGCTTTGAAAATTCATACAAATTAGTTGATGATAAATTATTGCATTTGGTTGAAGTAAATGACATGAGGAGTAGCTCAAAACTGTACAGTATTGTATCATTTGTAGTTTGTCAATACTACTAGCAATACTAGCAATACCAGGCCTACCTAATTAATATTTTTGCACTTAGGTTCATACTAACTCTCAAAGCACTGGGCTGGTTGCTGGTCAGACTCTGATGACATTAATTTAAAAAACACGCCCCTCGATTTCCTGAACATTCATTGCATGAGAGGCAAAGTCGGCTTCTTTCTAGACTTTGCTCGATGCTAAAGCTGTTTGGCGTGAGGAGCCTGGGAGGCGGTTGAAGAGCAGTTTAGTAACTGCAGGGAAGTCACACGGGCAGCTCTATGCCTGAATAATGGATAATCATCACACCAGGTCACACTCGGGAGGAAACATAATACATCCCAGTCTTTTTGTCACTCACAATGCCCCTCATCTGAACGAGGGAAACATCCATCCTCCCCAGTGCTGAGGAGACCCACCCTGTCTCGTGCTCTCTCCCTCCCTCTCTCTCCATCATGTTCACCTCGAGGGAGGGGTGGCAGCTCTGTAAGCTGTGCGCTGGCGTGGGTGGACTGGTGGGTGTTTAAGAAGTGTGCGTTGGATAAATGACTTTGATCAGCGACAGTGAGATCAACACACTTCAAACACACCTCAATGGCACATCTTTGAAGTTCAACTGAGGGACAGCATTTAGCTCTGGGGACGTGGCGCTTGGTCGACGACAGGGTCACAGGAAGATGGCGGAGGACCGCCGGACCCTGAGTTCGGTGTCCGATCCACAGTTCATCTCATTCAGGAAACAGATTTTGAGCATATGCTCCTCGCTATAAAACGGACTGGGATTAGTAGGATTTAAAAGGGCAAACAGTATTGAGAATGTTCAAATATGTACCATTCAGCCATAGCATTATAACTGCTGAATAACCTTGATTACTTCACTTCAATAGCACCTGGCAATGAGCTGGACATATTAGGCAGCAAGTGATTTGGGCTTGAAGTTAAAGTTGGTTGAAGCAGTGGTTGGATGACTGATAAGAGCATCTCTAAAACTGCATCTCTTATAAGATATTCCTGATCTGACCATCTCTGACCTCAATCAAGCTTAGCCACGTGAAATTCTGTAAAATTTAAATGCATCTAGAATTAATGTCAGGAGAATAAACAGGACAGTGGATGTAGGCAATCTCTAATTCCAGTGTTATCATCCAATGCAAGAAAACTTTAGTGTTAATTACCACCAGAATTCCAAAAATCTGTATTCAGAATCTTCAAAAAAATATGTGACATGATAAGCAACATAAGAATAGGGAAGGCCATATGTCTTAACGCTCAATTCCATGCCTGAGCTCAAATCGCAAGTGAAAGAGTTGCAATACTTAAGTCTTCCAATCTGGATCAGAATGCTGCTGAATCATCCTTCTTCCTAAAACTTAAAGAGCTGCATACTAGAACCCATCTGCACACTGGTAACTGAAAAAGGAGATCCCCCTCCCACAACATTTAAACCCTGAATGATGGTATAATTACTTGTACATAAATTTTACTATGAGAATATGATTAGCGCTCAGAGTAATAACTGTGTTACATGTCACTAACTCAGGAAACCTGGCTCCCTCATGTCTGGTTCGATCCAGACGGTGCTGGACACCTTTGTTTGATGATGGACATTAAGGGACATTATGAGTCATCTGAATGGCCTCAGTGCATCTGAATAGGGCTCCTGCAGGGAGAACAGTCTGCTGGAGGAGAGCCACCCCACCTTCAGCACAGGCCAACACCAATGAGCTGTGGGCAGACCGAGATATGTCATCCCTCACCAGGGAGGGCACAAGATCGTCTTAATAGAAGTGGATCCACCTGCACACACTGATCCGGACAGAGAACCGACCAGAAAGAACCGAGAAATGTGAGAAAGACATATGAATGCATGTTTAAACACACACCCTGCCACGCCCACGATTAACAATCAGCAATTGACCCTTTTCAGAAAGTTCAAAAGACATAATGGTTTCAAGATACATACTCCAGGACATGTACATGTGCATACTTCAATACCAGACTAATATTCATTATCTTTTTGTGCAGTGGTGGACCTCTTTTGGGCAGATGTGTGAGAATCTCCAGTTAATTAGACCTAGGTATTTTCATGAGAATAGCCATCACAGTACCATAGTGTATATAATTCCACACATCAGGAAATAATCATTTTTCTCTTGCTTTTAAAAAGCCACTAATGTGTCGCTGTGGGGGGTACAGGCCACAATACAGACTTTATCTCACTAAGAGCAGATATAGAAAATCCACTGAAGCAGACGTGACTCCATAAATGAATGAGTGTGAAGGCAGGTTATTATGAGGGTGTTTCTGACATCCAGCAGCTTCTTAAATAAGTTGTTATAGATCTATTCTGCAGCTGTGCATCAGTAAAGGCACAGGAGATAAAAACACGCAGGGTCCCTCAATAGCATGTAAAACCTGGGGTAAGAGATGTGTGTTAAATTGCTGGTATTACAGTCTCTCTCTCTCTCTATCTCCCTCTCTCTCTCTCTCTCTCTGGTTCAATGGATGATTTCACAATGGCTTCAAATGTAATTGACTTCAATTCAACACCAGCGGGAAGAGAGAGAGAGAGAGAGAGGGAGAGGGAGAGAGAGAGGGAGAGAGAGAGAGAGAGAGAGAGTGAGAGAGTGAGTATGTGTATGTGTGTAAGAGTTAGAGAGAAAAAGAGAGAGACATTGCATGTGTGTATGTGCTTGTATGAGAGAGAGAGAGAGAGAGAGAGAGAGAGACAGTATGTTTTTGTGCGAGAAGGAGAGAGAGTTGCTATAATACATAGAATACTGCCTTGTTTACATGGGCAGGAATAACAATAATTGCACAGTGAGATGACTTATCACGTTAATGTATTATTCTACATTATATTCGAGCTAAAGGAAAAAAGTCCAGGCAGACCATGTGAAACCAGAAGTAAGAACACTCGATCTGACAAGTACACTATCTGCTCCAAGTGCGCGCTTTCTTCCTTTCCTTTCTTCCCAAAAATCCAAAATAATGGTCATTCGAGTAAATGTTCCAATTTACCGATACAAAACCTTGCCATTATTAAAAATATTTTATAAAAGGAAATGAGAGGTTCTTCGGACTTTGTTTTAAAACTACAGTATGTTTTTCCATCATATGAAATTTGCTAAATGGGTAAAGCGTTCCTTTTAAGTGATCACTTTAATAACCTCTTTCCAGTGTTTTAAGCGTAAGACCGCAAAAGCTGGGAAATTAAGTCGAAAAGAACAAAGCACTGCGACCCTACCTGATGTCGGCGTCTCACGCTTCACTTTTCCCGGTGTTCTCGCCTCACACACCGCGGCTCATGGCTCCGGTTGTCTTTCCTCCGCGGGTTAGAGGCGCACTTTAGTGGCTGAGCAGCGGCGCTCCGTTAGGAAGTGGGAGAGGATGAGGAGGGAGAGGAAGAGAAAATCACCCGGACTTTCCTCCTGAAACTCCTTGCTACAGCTCGGAAATTAGATACGGAGACTGAGAAACTCTGTACCGCTACTGGTAGGGAGAGAGAGAGAGAGAGAGAGAGAGAGAGAGAGAGAGAGGAGAGAGAGTGAGAGAGAGAGAGAGAGAGAGAGAGAGAGAGAGAGAGTGTGAGCGAGAGAGTGAGAGAGAGAGAGAGTGAGAGAGAGAGAGAGAGAGAGAGAGAGAGAGAGAGAGAGTGAAAGGAGGAGAGAGAGGAGAGAGAGAGAGGAGCGGAGTGAGAGGGAGAGAGAGAGAGAGAGAGAGAGAGAGAGAGAGAGAGAGTGAGCGAGTGGAGAGTGGAGAGAGAGAGAGTGAGCGAGTGGAGAGAGAGAGAGAGAGAGAGATCCAAACACACACCTGACACACCTGCGAAGCTCCACCTTCAGCGCGTTGAGCGCCCCATTGTTGTAAAAACACTAGCATTCATGTTAACATTCATTCCGTAAATAAACGTCAAAGGTATACGGATCATGCTGCTGAAGTTTTTCAGTTTTTCACATCGCTCGTATTGTCTAGTCAGACTTTCTTTATGCCTACCTCTTCAATTAAACCAATTATCGATAAGCCTCGAAATCACAAGTTTAATCGAGATACAATATTAGGTAAAGAAAGCCTGAGGACAAGGATTCGATGTCTTCTGATATAACAAACGCTGTTCATATATAATTTCAATTCAGGAGCCAAGCAACTAGCAACTAAATCGTAAGCTTATTAAACATCACCTCCATTCATTTCAATTCACAAAAAGTAACCAAAAGCTCATGACATTTTTACAGAGCTCAAATTTGAATGACATTTAAATGAAAACATTGTCTTTTAATAAAAATAATATTTTAATATGAAGCAATATTGCAATATGTATGATGTCTGATCAATGTTTAAATTTTGGAACGAGGCATATACATCTGTGTTACTCCTAAAATTATTAGTCCCAAACTTCATGGGACTGGAAATGGAGAGAAAAAAACTCTAGATGGGACTTTAACTTGATGGACCTTATGGTCACTATCCTGATTT
This sequence comes from Distichodus sexfasciatus, assembly GCA_032718565.1. Lineage (NCBI taxonomy): Eukaryota > Metazoa > Chordata > Actinopteri > Characiformes > Distichodontidae > Distichodus > Distichodus sexfasciatus. The sequence continues at coordinate 3,158,368 of JAVGVS010000007.1, forward strand.
TTTTTCTCAAGGTTCCTGCATAAATAAGTGACCACAACTGTATAGTATCTTATGGTCAGCAGTTTCAGACACTTTTTAATTACTTCCCACTACCAAGAAAACAGTCTTTTGCTGTCAAAAGACTTGTAGGGTCACAAAAAAAGAACATCTATGTAATAGACGTATATGTCATTTGTGCTTTGTATTGCTCCATTTGATCTTTTGGTAACAGATTATTTCATGTGATGTTGGTAGCGTGGATTTACATCATACATGTTTTTATAGGTCTAATGGTAAGACACCTGGTTATGGACCAAGAGGTAGTGTTTTTAATTCTGGCTCTATCCTACCTCCAGTACTACCACTATTAAGTCTGTGAGCTAGACCCTTAACCCCAAATGCTCCAGAGAAACTTCCTGTAATTACAAAATGGAGGTAACTCTGATAAGAGCATTTGCCAAATGCCATACATGAGGTATACATTTTTGTTTGCTAATGGAGTTAATTAACAACATTACCCTATCAACTATAATTAAACCTCCCCTCAGACTAAAGTCAAAACATTTTGATATAGACAATTTAGGTCCATTCATTTTACATTAACTTCAAAAACTCAAATCAAAACGTTGTTCTGGTTTCCTCATTTTCTTGTTATTTTCACACCATATTTCTGTTCAAAACAGCTAATATTCAATTATATTTTATCTATATGTTATCATTTAATACATTTATTTATATATTTATTTTTATTTTATGCTCTTTAGTTTGTATCCCATCAAGTTCTGTCACCCACATTTCCTCAGTGCACCTATTAAAAATGAAGTGAGGAGACTCTGGTCGCTGTCAGTGGACACGAACCCAGAGAGAACTGACGACTTCCAACCCTGTCATTTTGTGTGGGCTTGTGGAGAGAGTGTATGATTAGAGTTGTCATGTCTGTGAAGCAGCTGAAAGTGAAGATCCTTCATTTATACAAATTACAACATATCACATCGCAAATTGTGAATATAGGCTGTTGTAATTGTTTAAGTTTAGGTGTAATTCCAAGCCACAGCACTGCTGTCAAATGTAATCAACGTATAATTTGCATATTCTCATGATGGCAAGCTAAAATTTCTGTCGCTAATGACACCTTATGGTCAGTAAGACCTCATGCATGCTAATGGAGTGTTCACAAACCTCAAATCACCTCTCATACACATAGGGTAAGTTCTACATTGTGTTGTGAAGTAGACGGTTGCAAATGTTCTGTTTTTAATGAGACAAAAATAACTAAACTAACCATGGTCTAGTTACACACCTAGTCTTCCTACCATGATTATGTAAAATTATCACTTATTCACAAATCCACTGGCATTACAATTTCTCTTTTTACAGAATAATAACAGTTATTTAGCTAACAGTTAGTTGATCATTTATGGTTTTCCCATTTCACCGGCAAGTTCCATGTTATGCCTCAGTGAATTTCCATGTCTGAGGACACATAGAAGAAAGAGCCTCAAGGCAGGTTTTTGATTTACATCAGCGTAACATTTAACTGCATGTTTCTTGGTTATTACCAAATATTAGCCTTATTAACCTGATACCAAAAATATTTCTCTTCATTCTTAAAGCATTCATGTACACACACACACACACACACACGCACACACATATACATACACACACCTCACTGGACCCATCTAAATGTGGCAGAAACCAGGAAGTAATTTTACAGAATGAGTTGCCCTTGCCATGGCAACCAACCTATATGGTAAAATAGGTGTGAAGTTGTCACATCCCCCACTAGATGCCCACCCACTCACACACACACACACACACATATTGCTTTTCTTTATCACGGATTCATATATTACTGAAGCAGTTCTGTAGAGGAAATCTTTAGAATTCCATAGCTATTTAAATTGAAGCAAATGGCTTTTATAGCCTAAAATGAGCAATGTAATGCACCCTCTGTATGGAAATAGGGTTTACTCAAGCAAAAATGTGTTGCTAAGGATGTTGAAGAAGCAGGTGTTTATTGATATAATCTATATACAGTATATGTCTAATTGAAGCATATTCAGTTGCCCATCACAATCTGCATTTTATGGATTTCTGTCTGCTAGATAATTGGTGGAGGTGTTTATAATTTATTTATAATTGAGAGTTAAACTGAGAGATTTAGTTAAGATTAGTAACGTATTCCCATTACTAAATAAATGCACTAGTAACTCCAAGGAAACCACCATAATGTGCTCACTGAGTCAGAAATGTCATGTCATGTTATTACAGTAAAATCTGCTAATTTGATCCATGTGTAAAATCCTCCCTAGATACAGGACTAAAGTATCTGTGGTGTTGAACCATCTTTTGCAGCCTGTTTTAGGTCAGCGCCTGTTGCAGGACCTGCTGATCCATCTCCATTCTGCACGCTGCAGGTAGCAGTTTTACAGGAGTCCTGGGATTTTATGAAGTCAGCAGGTCCAACACCAATGCAGCAGTGAAACTTGTTTGGCTCTGACTTAGCAAAAGCCACAGGCTTTATTGCTTACAGTCTCCATCGTGACATTTTAGCACCTCGTATCATGAAAACGCCATGGGAGGAAAGGTCCAGTTTCAGAAAGTAACACTACCTCCAGATTTTCTTTCTGTCAATTTACTTAGCAGGTCATAATTATTAACTCTCTCAATTTGGAAAGGTTAAGTGGTTTGAGCAAATGTCTGACAACGATTTCCACATGCCAAACCATTTTTTTTTCTTTCTGGAATATAGGATCATGGTGGGTGCTATTCTTTACAGGACCTTAAATATACAGTATTAAATTACTACCAGTCTGCCATTGTGACTCACCACCATTTGGACAATCTCTGTGGGGATCCACATTTTATGTCAGAATCATTCGGCAGAGCACTGAGTAGAGACTGAATGACTTTCAGCAATGATAAAATGATTCACAACAGCACACATGCAGTGCTATCAGGACAAAATGACACTGAACACAGACTCTTCAACATTATATCATAGAAAAAGGAAGGTAAGCAGAGAGGAAGTAGGAGTGAAAGCTGAAGATATAGAGAGAGTTAGACTGTGGCCTACACTGATTTGTGCAGGACAGTTTCTCTCCATGACAACAGTGGACTGGAGGTAGGTCAGTGAATGCTTACTAATCAAAGACTGCAGTAGTTTGGGCACAGGAGAAAGTCCTCAGGGCTCTCCGCTCTGAAAGGACCAATGTGTTCCAGTCTGGAAAGGCAAAAACATCAGAGAGTCAGGTACTGCAGCTTCCAATGTCAGAAATAGGTACCCTGTATTCTGTATTTAGTGCATTTCAGCCATAATGTTGATTTGCATATATGTTGAAATGGACATTATAAATAAGAGGAAACATAAAAAGCTGATCTATTAGAATCAGAATATACTTCAGTCAAGATATTATTTTTCACATAAATAATTTGCCCTTGCAGTGCTATGAACATGAGTTTGAGTCACACTTATCTTGAGACCAACACATTTGAAGATACCAGCAGTGCAGTCTGATAAGTCAAAATTACAGTCAAAGCTCCTCCCTCTCTTGTATGCATGTAGAAGCCAAGTTTTGATATTTCTGATAAAGAAAATAAACAGTTACCATCATGAAAGTCAGTGAAATATGTACACACACACACACACACACAGTCTTGTATTGCGATCTTTGTGAGGTCCTTCCATAGGCTCCCATAATGACTAGATGTATATAATTTTACACCTACATCTAATCCTAACCCTAACCTTAATCTGAGTAACCAAAAGCACATCTTTTACCTCTTTTAGTTTCTCAAATAAAACAAGCACATTTACTATAGTAAATATATACTAAATATATACTAAGTCAATTTTCCTCATGGGGACCTCTCAAATGTCCCCACAAAACCCCAAAAAAACAGATAAAAGTGATTTTAGGGGACAAAAGGTCCCCACAATGCGATAAATACATAAACACACACACACACACACAAATGCATACACAGACTTACAGAAAAGTTACAGAAACAAAGACAGACAGTACTAACTGACATTCTGTTATTTAATTGCAATTATTTACTAATTAGTTTCTAAACAAGTGATATAAATTAGTTTTTTAAAAAAGCACACAACCTACCTATTAAAATTCCTCTCATATTCCACTCCATCACTAAAAAGATGAAATGCTCAGAATGTGCGGATCAATAACAGACTTTGCTCTCCCTCATTTTAACACCTTTGTGGTTATTGTGTTTTCGACATATTGAGTTTATAAAAGATCTGTGTCGGTGCTCGATAAGACCTCTTACAGAAACAGAACTAACATGTCGCTCATTGTGAAATAAGTGGTACAATTTGTGGCTCAATGTGGACTAGTGAATGTCTTTAAAAACAGAATTCAATTGGACTGTACATGATGGAACAAGGTGTGGGAAAGAACCTGCAGGTTTAACAGGCCAATTGGATCAGTGTTAAAATAGCAAAGACGGATTTTCACAGTCAAAGTGCATTCATTTTATATGACTTTCTCAGTTTTAACTGTAATAGTTCATGATAAATGGCAGTTTCTTATTATGTATAAATGAAATCAAATAAAATAAATGATAAATGTTGTGACATTTTAGTAATTGCACACATTAATTATGTAATGTATTGAAATTAACTACTTAAAATTATGCATTTACTATAAAAGCTAGTAAAACATCTATTGACTTCTATCTTAAAACTGTAAATAACAATATTGACAAAAAGAGACAGACAGCGAGAGAGGATGAGGGAGATGGAGAGGGGACTGGCAGGAGGGAGAGATGTTGAGAGTGATCAATAAGTGGTTACCAACAGTCCACTATAGCCACATAAAGTGTCTTTTTGTGTATGTGTGTGTGTATGTGTGTGTGTGTGTGAGAGAGAGAGAGAGAGACCAATCCTGGTCTTCTCAGACCCCTGCAAAACAGACCAGGTATATTGTGGTTGGTAATAATCAAATCTGTGTAGCTCACAGAGCTGAACACAACACATAAAAACAACCTGCAATTATAATTATATTGCAATATGAAACTGTGTACATGAACTTACACTACTTTTGGGGAAATTTTTACTTGCCACCTGCAGTTGGAGAAGGAAAAATTGTGTCCATGATGTTTAATTTTTGCTAAAATATCTTGCTAATATATAAGGCCAAGAATGGACTTGCACCTTGTTACTTATCGGCACTGATCAAGCAGCGTGTCACTTCTTGTCCTCTCGAGGCATCAAGTGCTGCCCGTCTTGAACATCCTCTGCTACTCAAAAGAAGAGGAATCATGCGTCAAGACTCTGCAGTCTTGCTCCCCAGTGACGGAGCAAACTTCCTCCTGCCGTCAGAGCTGTCTTCAAATGTATCTCAAGATACACCTCTTCAGGCAGTTAGGGTACTAACTACCCCTCATACTTACTGGTTTCTTTGGTTTTCTGAAGAAAAAAAAACCACTTACATGTACTCTTGTTGTCTATGCACTGACTTTAGACTTCTGTCTTCTCTAACGGAGTTTGTTAAGGTGTGTGCCTTAGTCGGCGGTAACTCAGAAGACAGTTGTGATCAATCTGCATTACAATCAAGTCCAGCTTTACAGAACAGTTGCGGATTACAAAGCATTATTATTTGTAGCTCGGGATAACAGCATCTGTCAAATGCTGCAAATGTAAATGTGTGATTATGAATGTTAGAAAACTAAAAGAACAGAAAAGTTTAATTTTCATTACTGAGATTATAGTTAGGGTCCCCAAAAGTATAGTGAAGTAAATGTTTGTGTGTGTGTTTTAAGGAGTACATCATTTCCCCCTCACTATGCCTCACTTTTCATGAAGGTAAGATAAAGGCAGCACCTGTGTCCCCCTCCGGGGGGTGAGACGTCTACCGACAGCACACTCACTACCTCTCACCCTCTCTCCCCTGTTCCTGTTGTCAAGACCACCAAAGTGCAAATACAGGTCAGTTAAAGTTAAACTTTGGGAAAGTGGATGTTAATTTTGGAGTTTTTTTCCCTCATGAGATGAGGCACTAAGTGCAGATGTCCTGCAGATAATCAGGTCACTTTGGCAAGAGGTGATAATAACATCCCCATGCTGCTAATCAGACAACACAGAGGCCAGGAACCCCTGCCTTTGGAATCATTCAATACACACACACACACACACACACTTGGAATAAGTGGCTTTTGAAGTGCTTTGAAGAGCCTTGTAAGAGATGTCTCGTTTGTCTCATTACCACCACTATGAGGATGAGGGGTGTGCTAGAAGTGGCGAAGAAGAGCACGGCTGTGGCTAACTGAGGATTGTTACTGTGGTAATTTGCCTGGTTAGGTATTATTGTGCTGCCACTTTGCTGTTCAGTTAAATAAAATCAGCTAGACCAGCGTAATTTAAGCTGGATTTAAGACTTTAATAAATGGCTTAAGATGCAATTCAGAGTTTAAATCTTTTGCTTACTTAAGCTTGTCGAGTTTCAGGTGCATCTTGGCGTTAAGGGTTTTTTGCATTTACTCAAGTAAGAGTACTCGGTGAAAAAACTACTCAGGTACTGAGTAACTTCTGAGTAAATTAAAGATTAATTGGTTAATCATATATTTGAATATGCAAAAATATAAAATAACAATGTACAATGTGTTTAGATATTACCAAACAATATTACATTAACAACTAAAAAATAATAAATTTAATCTACAATTTAATAAATTAAGGCTAATTCAGCCACAATAAACAGTACAATAAGCTGTAATAATTTAATAACTTTTTTAGTTTAAACAAAAAGGCTCAGCAATCAGAGATTACACAGTCAAACAAGAACAAGGAAGTCCCTGCATAAACTGTCCAGTGTGTGTGTGTGTGTGTGTGCGCGCCTGTCTGTCTGTGTGTATGTGTGTGTGTGTGTGTGCACGCCTGTCTGTCTGTTTGTGTGTGTGTGCCTGTCTGTCTGTGTTTGTGCGTGTGTGTCTGTGTCCGGCGTGTTTCGTGTGTGGTCATGTGACTGAGAAGCTCCGTTTGTTTGGTGGAACGGTCATTTAGGAGGAAGTTTTCTGACAAAACAAACAGATCGCATACTGAATATCAGATGAATAAAAATAAAAGTAGCAAGCGGAATGTCGCTCAGCGTAACGGAGTAAAAGTAGCGTTATTTCTTCACAAATATACTCAAGTAAAAGTAAAAAGTATGTTGTATAAAAACTACTCTTACAAGTACAGTTTTTCCAAAACGTTTCTTAAGTAAATGTAACGCATTACTACCCACCTCTGGGGATTATTTGTCATTGTGAACACACCACAGCACAGAACACAGTGCACCACAACGAAATGTGACCTCTGCATTTAACCCATCCATGAAGGAGCAGTGGGTAGCTAACAAGCGCCCAGGGAGCAGTGCTTGGGGGTGGTACCTTGCTCACGAGTACCTCAGTGGTAACTTCACCGGCCCTGGATTCAAACCTCCGACTTTTTTATCATGGGGCGAACGCCCTACCGTTACACCACCAACTGTGTCACTATCATTGCTGAGTTGAAAGGGCCGACAAGAACATAAATATCCCGCCAAGCAAACTGATCATTGTTGAAGTTCTAGTAGAGGGCTAACACCATCTGCACAATGTACACTCGGAAGGTGTACATGTGATCCTAAGGAACTAAGGAAGTTGTCCATTGTGAGTGTTTTCTTCCTTTCTTTTTCTTATTCTTCAATCATTAACCTCAATTTCACAGCAAAAATCAAGAAATCAGCTTTGCTGAACCTTAGCATAATGCTAATTGCTAAAACACTCAGACTAGTTATTTTATGAGACTAGTTTTCTGTATGATTTATATCTCTGAGGTATATCTCTCAAACTTTAATCCACAGGAATGTAGGGGTTATGTGTCTTTTTGAGGAATAGAGGCTTTTACATTTACATTTACAGCATTTAGCATACACTCTTATCTAGACCATGGTGATAGTGCTGGAGATAAGCAAAGGCAGGCTTATACCTATATATTATTTAAAATAAAATCTTATCATTAGACTACGATTGTTCCAAAATTAATATGAACTGTATTGTTAATGACAAGCAATTATAAAACTATATGTGAGCTCTGAGCACTGCTAACATGCTTAGATACCACTAACTGGCAGAAGAAGGAAGAATGGAATGCCCCATATGTTTAGCAGATGATATCACAGTATAATCAGTGGTAACAAACTCAGAAAACTGGATTTTGAGTTTATGGAACCTCAGCTATATGAATATTTGTCGCTAGTGATTTTACAAAAATCAAAGAAAATATCTAAATGCATGTTGAATAAAAGAAGATCACTGGAATTGATCACACTTTTGAGTACTTGAGAATAATTGTGTCCTGAGTATTTAAATATTTAAGTGCTGGCACGTCCTGTGTCATACTCTTTCTGCTTCTGCTTCCAGCTGTCTCCTCCATCTTCAAAACCAGGCCGCAGCAAGTGTACTCAGCCAAAACGATCGTCGACTGTCAGCTCTTTTCGCTAAAAATATGTTCACTGCCAAGACTAAGAGAAGAACTGGTGATTTCACACAGCCAGTCAATCGCTTTTTCACCAAACTGCCATCACAGAAAATCTACAAGTCCATCTCCACAGTTTCTTTCTATTGTCATCCTTCTTAATTCTCTATTGTCAGCGTCTTAATAATCTCACACACCATCAGATAAGCAGATCACCACAGTCAATCTTCCCATTCCTATGTGCCCTACAGTCAGTCATTTTAGGACAAATCATCTCATTTCATGCATGCAATACCCTTTTCACATAATCAGGCGTATCTTTGTGCGGTCTCATTTCTTTTATTGCTTATCGTCGCTGTTCTTTATTCTCTTTATTTTTCATGTTGTGCATGAATTCTTATTTACAGGTGCGAAATGATTGGCCTTTGATCCAAATAGAAAAATTTTGAGTTTGAATAGAAGGTCTCTCAAGTTGATTAACACAGTCATATTGGCATTTCATCTTATGTTGTAATTGTATAACTCTGTATTACATCTTGTTGGGGAGTGGCTAACTAAAATTGCTCTACAGTAGCAAAGCTACTTTTAAAATGCTGCAGCTTAAAAAAACATAATAATGTAATATGGAAAATGGTACATTATTACAAAAATGATTGGTTTTGAAATTTTTTTGATTGGTGTTGAATTAAATAAGTGGCATCTGATAGGTTATTGTGCCTGCACAGCACGCACTAAATGCATCACTGCATGCTCTTAGCAGTTGCAGTCTGAGGATGGAGTTCACATTGGTGATGACAGAAATAATAATCAAGGGCTGTAAAACTGCTTCAAGGTAGTTTGCTTTTTTTCTCTGTAGCTTGTAGTGTAGCTAACTACTATATCAAAAAGTTGCTTGGATGTAGCTTAGATACTTTTAATCATGAATATGTTTACGACTACCTCTTGATTGGCATTGCACCACAGCCAATACTGCTAGGTTTAGACATGCCAGCAACACTGATGCCAGTTCTAAGTTCCTAGGAGTCTGAATGGACAGCAAATGGCCAATAGCTTATGAGGGTCTGTTTATAAGATTTGAGAGCAACGCAGGATAGACATTCTTCTCGAACAGATGGGTGAAGCCTCAGTTAGGCCTCACAACATGATTCTTGTGCAGATGCTGCTGTTGGGGAGATCCTGGAAGTACAGATGCATATCAAATCATATGCAAGAACTAGCAAATATCATTGGGCCATGGCTACATGAATGTTAGAAAGAGAGAGACATGAATGATATCATTATATTGATGAATACAGATTTCTGGCAGGCAAATCTACGCACACGTTTAATAAAACTTTTGCTGGAAGAAAAGTCATTGAGTGGAGAAAAGAAAATTAACCAAGGCAAAGAAACTACAATTAAGGAGTTGAATTAAGGTAGGCAGTCAAACTCATGTAGGTTTCAGTATCATTAACCTCCCATTTCCAGCAGCTCCTGCATTTTTTTTCTCTGACGCTTCATGGATAAAGCAACGTTAATAGATGAAGTAGGGCATGCAGAGCTGAAAGTTGCCTCTTAATGCCGAGCTCCTGCCAGGCTTGATGGAACTCAGGGTGGGTCATTGGAGGAGAAGAGCTCGTGTGTAATCAGTACGGGTGCTCGAGAAGAGAGAGAGGAGAAGGAATAGGAGAGAAGCTGGTGCAGATGGGAGTGCATCACGATGAGAAGCTCTCACTCCGAGACTTCATTAAGGGACTTTTTAAATGGCGGCCACAATTCAGATGCATTAGGAGTGCCATGAAGTAGCTAAAAGCTATTCAGTTTTTTTATGCTCTTGCCTTCCGCCATGCCGCTCTCATCTCCGCTCTCCCTCTTCGTCGTCTGAAAGAATCTCTAAAAAGCCACGACTCACCACAATGATAATGTATGCTACCGCATCTGTGCCTGCTTTTGTAAACAGGTGAGACTGACATCAAAAGGGACACAGTGTTCAGAAACACCAGTAAAATGCAGCGCTGTTAGGTCTCGTTTTGAAAATGAAGTCACATTATCATCAATTTATTCAGTAATTGTGGAGGATTTCCTGAACTAAGACATTTTTCAACACTAAAAGTGTCAATGTGGCTTATTCAGACTCAGAAAGGTAGACATCATAGCCAGAATTAATGAAACACTTTGAAGTGTGGGAGTCTGACTTGGTTTCAATGTTTCCCCATTAGCTTACTTTCTTGGGTGGAGGGCCCCTCTAAATAACCTTTTTAAGATTTTACAAGTCAGACTTTTTTGTTCTTTGAATGTTCCATTCTTGAAGTGAAAGTGACTCTTAGGTGTTACTTACGATACTTATGTGAGGTAAAAAACTTGGTAGTAAAATTAGCAACCCTATTAGCTATTTTTTTCAGGGGCTTAACTGTAGAGAAGTTTCTTTTAAAAAGCTGTAGCTGTAATTTTCAAGTAGTGAAACATTGCCATTACATTACAGCTCACTCTTGCCAGCTGAAAGATTGGAGTCCACCTTAGTGAAGATGGAAGCAAGCATTCATGACCATGAATTAGCTTCAACGTAGTTAGCTTCTTTTTCTCTGCAACTTGTTGTGTAGCGAAATGATATATGAAAACAGTAGTTTGGCTGGTGTTTTGCCACTGTCACTAAATGTCACTTCACAATCCTAAACAGAATCTAGAAGAAGATTGCTATAGTCTTTATTTCCTGTACCTGAGGGTAGGTTGGGGTTGTGTTTCTTACACATATAACAGAGAATGACACAGTGAGATGTCAGGAGAAGTCTTGAAGATGACTTCTGACTCTCCTCAGTGCATTGTCGAACTAGTATCAGCCACCCGCTGCTGCTGTGTCAGGCTGTCCAACCTAATGGAAAGTGACATGGAACCAGGTGTGACATGAAAACAGCATTAGAAAAAACAGTGTGTGTTGTAGCAGAGAAACTGAGGCAGGAGAGAGAGCTGAGGAGAGCGAGTGCTGAAGAAAGTTTGTGTGTGAGTGAGTGTGAGAGAGAAAGAAGGTGAGAAAGTGCATGTGTGAGTTAGAAAGTGACGGGCAATAGTGTGAGAACAAAGACATGCCCAGTTTTATTTGTAAAGCGCTTTTCACAAGATATATTGTAAAAAGAAGTGAATGAAAAACTGCAGATTCCAGATAGCAAGATTTGCACAGCTTAAAAATCTACTTAATCTTGTAGTGAAGCCAGTGAGTCATTATTTTGTCATTGTGAACCCACCACAGCACAGCGCACAGTGTAACACAACAACATGTGATGTCTACATTTGACCCATCCCATCCATGAAGAAGCAGTGGGCAGCTTAGGCAGCAACCAGGCAGCAGTGCTTGGGGATAGTATCTTGCTCATGAGTACCTCAGTCATACTTTTACCAGTCTGAGATTTGAACCAGCGACCCTCCGATCATGGGGCCAACTCCATAACCAATACGCTTCCGACTGACCTTAGTATTTAATGTTGCATGAGAATGAACACTAAGGGAAGTGGAAGGACTAAATTTACAGTTCAGAGGTCACCAAGTCCACACAACAAACAATAATCAATTTATGGCATGTTTGCTGACCCTTGTGCCAGTTGTTTGTGATGCTTGAAGCAAATCAAATCCTCAAAAAGGTAGTTTGTTACGTTTATGTCATTCAGTGTGTAATTTCCCATTTAAGCCAGTAGTCAGGCAAACGTTCCTCTTTTTAGGGTACATGTGCATGTCACTGCGCCCCTCCTAATGAGACACAGGCCTAATTACAAAGTAGGTCACTATATAGGCCAGTCCAAAAAAATTATTTAGTCAGGACATATGTTCGTTCCCCCCCCATGTCACTTATATATGTAATATTTGTGAAACTATATCCTGTATCTGTAACAAGATTTTTAGGTGATTTCTAATCACCCAATTTCACCCTTTTTACGATACAAATTTAGAAAATAAGGGCCAATTTGCTGCTGCTTCACCTCTATACACACATGCACAGATAGAGAGTTATCCAGTTATCCATCATTATTACTCCATTTTCTTTCTGCTTGTAGCAGATTATGGTTTTTAATGCAGGATCTGCTGACCTCTTTTTTCTGTTTTTAGACATGTATAATTTTTTATTTCATCTCTCCATGTCCTCTACTTTCCATCATCTATTAGAAGCAAAGAGAGAGACGGAGAAAGAGAGAGAGAGAGCTCTTGATTGATCACTCCAGCTCTATCCTGTACTCACCTTTGTGCGTCTTTGGAATTGCCTTTTCAATGTGTTGGGAGGAGGAACTAGCTGAAACTAACCTTGCACATGTCAGGTGGTCATTAATGTCAGATCCCTGAGAAAGCAAATTCTGTTTGTGCATTCTACCCGAAAACTCTAGTGTTGGTAAAAATTAATGACAGTTTATGCGACAAGTAACACCCATTCTTTATCAAGCTTAGAGTAATCAGTCAAAATGGCTATAGGGATTTATGAAATATAAGAAGCAACCATATAAGTGTTCACCGTGTGATCAGAAGGTCACCAGTTTGAATCCCAGGGCAGGTAAAGGTACCACTGAGGTATTCATGAGCAAAGTACCCTCCCCTAGCAATGCTGCCCAATGCTCCTTCACTGATGGGTGAAATACAGAGGTCACATTTTGTTGTGGTGCACTGTGCTGTACTGTGTGTTCACAATGACAAATAATCACTAATTTTTCATAAAGCAAACAATTTATTAAAACATTTTTTAAAATGTATAACCTCCCAGTAGATACCTAGATGGTTATGGGTTTGCACATTCCAGTGAATTGTCATCTCACAGTTTAGCCAAATATTTGCTCTTTTAGGAGAAAATGCAGATATGGTGTATATATTTAAATAGTCAAAACTGTACTCAGACTAATGAAGTTTTATTCTTAAGTTTGACAGATCACCTTGTCTCCAAACACCTTGGATAAGTGTGTCTGCATAATCCCATGACGTAAATGCTGTGAAGAAAATGTATTTGAGGGATGGTGGTGGTGGTCTGTTGCTTAGGATACTTGTCTCCTGACCAAAAGGTCATGGGTTCGAATTACCTCCAGCACTACAATTATTGGGTCTCTGATAATCATTGACCGAGCATCAGAGCATTTACCAAATACTGTAAATATAAATATTTAAGATCTGTGACTTTTTTAGGACATTCGTCCTCAGATGTGGTTCTGTGGCCTGTCTAGTTACTCCTCATATCCAGGCCTCATCACTCTCGCACATACAGCTGACATCATTATCTTTTCTCCCCCTGGCAAACATCATAAATCACAGCAGCAGAAACAAGGACAAATGGTGCAGGGGCTAAATTTACTCTCCTCCACGATGAGGGACCCTCCACTGAGGACTACACAGACAAATGTTCCATGGCTTGAACTTTTTACTCTCTCTCAACTCAAGACTCCACTGAGACCCACACAGTTTACACAAACAGACACAGAGAGAGACAGAGAGCCAAAAGGAGTGAGGAGAGCAAGGATGAAGGGAGGGAGAGAGAGGTTCTACGTTCATTTGTTAAATATCATGGGTCGTCGGAGGAGGTCAACCCATGAGCACACTCAATCTGGGGAGGAAATATAACAGGACAGAACAATCAGAAAGTCTAAACTGCACTACAAATCATGAGCAATCCAAAGTAAAAAAAAAAAAAAAAAACAAGCCTTTGTCCTTCAGCAACCACCACCCATTACTGATCAAACATTATAAAAAGGTGCTAAAATAACTTTACATTGCCCTGAAATCATCAAACAGGCACAACATTATCTCCTTCATCATCACTTTCACACCCTCATGATAGCTCAGCTTTTTCAAGAACCTTTTTCGAGAAGTCCTCGGGTTGAGCTTCACTCCATAGTTCCATAGTTAGAATTAAGTTGTACACCAGTCAAATTCATTCTCTGGACCTTTCAATTACACACCAGTAGCTGTCATCCGTTAGGTGGAGAGGAAGCCTCAGGGGAATATGTGACAGTAAAAAATGATGTGATGTCCACATCCTGCTAGGAAGAAATGTTTAATAAGAAAAATTACTATCACATGTGACTTTTTAATTGAAAAAAGGGAGATGCCTCAAACTGTATTTGGTTATGGATGATGAAAAAGAACAGAATTTTAAGTATCAATAATTTGGGAACCAACAGCACTTTTTCATGGCTAAATGGTGAAAATGACATCAATTTACGATTATAAATTTGGGTAAATTTTATTTAGCTGGGAATGTGAATAGTTGGACTTAACTGGTGAGCACATCCAAGTGTGCTAGATCCCTGCTATTTATCATCCTCTAGAAGACAAATAATAGAAATGTAGTTAGTATGATGGAGTAATACTGCTGCTTAGTGGTCATTAACATGAAGTACAGCTAGAGTCAGAATAGCAGACAGCAATAAAGACGATTCCTACCCTTAATTTTATTTACAGCACAGAGGAGAGACAGTTATGCAGATAGTCATCAGGTTTGCTGTAGTTGCACACAAATCATCTCAGGCTAATGTTCACATTAATGGGCTTATCTCATGTTTCATCTCTGCTTGACCATTACACTGAGTGCCAGTTGCAAGATCAGGTCCATGATGCCAAAACCCAACTAACCTGATACTCAGTATGGTGTGAACCATTTAAAGCTTTGAAGTTCAGAGCAATTACTTAACATGAAAAATGAAAGGGGAGGATGTGTTGCAAAATAAATGAAAACCTGATGAAGTAGTAGATCAGAATAAGGGTATTTTTGATAGTGATGAAGTTCACTCTCAAACACTAATTCTATAAAAATAAAATTAATATAAATAACCAAAAATACAATATAAAATAGCCTCTAATTAGCAAAACGCCTAAATTCTGTCCAGTGGCTTTCATCACAATTCAGCATGTTAATGAATGTTGACAGCAGATGTCAGCAGATGAATGTTCTGGCACGTTTGGATTAAAAAAAGAGTTACATTTGCTAGAAAAAAAAAAAAAAAAAAACTAAAATATTCGCCAAACCAAAATGCCAGAATGTGCCTGTCTGCACTGGCTGGTGCCTCACTATTTGGGCATTAATATTCAGCTCATTAAGGACATGATTGAACATGAGCAGGTGTGCTCAGACTGGAGTTTACCACAGAGTGCCGCGAGGGTGCCCTGAACAGCCGAAAATATCAGTAGCCAAGTTTCCATCCAAATACGAATTATGATTCACAAAACAATACGCAGACTATGCTGGGAATGCAGACTTCATCAAGCAATGAAGGTCAAAGTTTGATCTTACCATCAAATTTGGCTTCCCAATGTATTGGTGGTATTCAACAAAAGTCCACTACAAATATGGACTTTTAAAAAGTCAACATAACTGTATGAATATTGAGTACTAAATACACCCCCCATAAATTTTTATTAAAAAACTGCTTTTGTATTTTAATGCAAATTTAAGAACGTGTTTAAAGTTTATATTTCTAGTAAAGATATTTTTGTAATGCAGAAATGACACTGAAGATATAGAATTTGGCAATTTTCTAGACATTTTGTCAAGTGAAATGTGAATGTTTAAACAAATGGTCACATTAAAAATCGACATTCACATGAACTGGCTCATTACAAGTAAGTAAACACAGACGTCTCAGTAACTGTGGATTTGTATCAAAGTTTATTGTGTGTGGAATCAAACACCAAAGACGACTGAGAGTCGGCGAAGAGATGTGAACCCTATCACCACAAACTCAATCACAGTCATGTCAGAGTCACAGATTCAATCAGAGACTTGTTGAACTGGAGTCCGGTCTGGACCAAATCATTACAGACTGGACTGAAGTGGTAGTCCAAGAAGATGGGAGGACGTGTATTTACAGATCTTCTCAAGGGAATGAAATGCTGGAGAAGTGTGTGCCTGTGTGTGTGATGGTGTGTGTTTAGAAGCACTTTCTGTGGACAATGGACGGCCCTGCTTCTTCATATTCATCCTTGCTGATCCACATTTGCTGGAAGGTGGAGAGGGACGCCAGGATGGAGCCACCGATCCAGACGGAGTATTTACGCTCAGGAGGGGCAATCATCTATGACACAGAGTGACAGAGACATGAGCCTCCTCACCAATCACACCATTATCCATCAGAGCTGTCATTCTCCATATCTTTCTGTCCAAAACAGACTTTATCAGACACTAAGAATAACTGTAGTGTGGTTAGAGGAAAACAAAAGATACTGGGAATGCAATTTACTTCCTCATTAGCTTCCACTCATTCTCAAACCTCAGCGATATTGGGTGGAGCGTCTGTAATGAGTTTTAGTAATGAGTGAAATCTCCTACGTGGACTACAATGAATGTGAATGAGAGTTGCATTTATTTTTAGTCACTCAATGTTTTTTCCAGAGACAATATTTCTCCGCTTCAACCAGCACCAGTGTGCAGCTCCACCCGGATGATGCTCCAGCAGCCATTCTGCACCAGTACAGTGACCACACATATACCTAGGGTCTGAAGGAGTACATTTAGAGCATTTAGCAGACACTTTTATCTTACTTTCATGTCCAAATTACAGGGACAGTCTCCCTGGAGCAACTTGGGGTTAGGGGTCCTGTTTAGGGGCCCAGTGATGGTTGCTCAGTCCATCACTGATCACCAACACAAAGTTTCAGTCTCTTTGACCTGTCCTACACTGCATCCCCAGGAAACATTTGAAAGGGTCATGGTGAGTCATTTAGAAGGACTCACCAAGGACATCCATCCCTACTGTTTTAAAAAGAAGCCCAAGATTGTTCACGACATGACAAGATTCATGAAAGATCAGTCTGATAGATGATTAAGCAAAAGATTCAAGCAGGTCAATCCATCAATCCACTCTTGGTTACCTTGATTTTCATGGTACTGGGAGCCAGAGCTGTGATCTCCTTCTGCATCCTGTCACCAATACCCGGGTACATGGTAGTGCCTCCAGAGAGAACATTGTTGGCGTACAGGTCCTTACGGATGTCAATGTCACATTTCATGATGCCATTGTATGTGGTCTCATGGATGCCAGCTGACTCCATACCTGAGCAGGAGGAGGAGGATTGGGACATGTGATCAGTTATACTTTTAACTTCTTATTGTGCTTCTCTAGATAAAGGTGGTTTACGTAGTCAATGTTTCTCCAACCAGCACCAGCTTGGTGCAGCACCACCTGGATGGTGCGCCAGCAGCCACTGTACACTCCACAGCACCAGTAGGTACAATGCTGAAGGGACAGAAGGGAATTCACTAGAAATAGGGGATAATTAGGAGGCCAAATTTGAAAGGGTCATGGAGGGTCATTTTAGCAAGACATCAGGATATCACTCCAATGACACTGTCATACTAGGTCCATGCTAAAGGTTATTGCAGTGGTATCACAGCATAGATAAGAGTGGTCAATGACCACTAAATATCCAGATCAATTTCGTATATCTTCATTTTAAGGCAAGATAGTTATAATACTGCTCTATTGTAACAATGTTTGTCTAAGGGCCAAAGATATGACTTATGATTTATCAGTGAAAGAAGGTTCGCTTTTGTGACTGACCAATGAAAGAAGGCTGGAACAGAGTCTCAGGGCAGCGGAAACGCTCATTGCCAATGGTGATGACCTGGCCGTCGGGCAGCTCATATGACTTTTCCAGCGATGAAGAGGAGGCGGCAGTGGCCATCTCATTCTCAAAGTCCAGAGCCACGTAACACAACTTCTCTTTGATGTCCCTCACAATCTCACGTTCAGCTGTGAGGGCGCAATACAGAGAAAAGATACGTGCAGGCTTTCAGAGGTCACTCACCCTTCTCACACATGCATTCTCAGAATAGCACAGGCCACAGACTAATATCACGGTCACAAACACTGTCACATGCAGCCACTCCAGCACCCACCAGTGCCAAGGTCTTTGTGAATTCCTCTGTCAGTTTCTCACTTGTAGTGCTCACACTGTTCCACTAGGCTGTGCTTTTTATATCAGACAGTGTAGCCAATCGTCAAACGCACGCACACACCCCTTTCACCCGGTGCTGCCTTGTGGGGATTAAAATTCTTTAAACACCTGACAACGACCCTTCCCTTTAAATACTCACGCTCTGATGAGGCCTCTATTTTGGGACTAAACACACACACAGGACATGAATTTATTCTCCACTCTACATGGAAAGTATTTAGTCTTATACTGTAAATTACCATTGGATGTGCACACATCAGCTTGTGTGGCTGTGTGTTGAGGACAATTGATGTTTGACTTGTTTATTCTCACCTGTAGTGACAAAGCTGTAGCCTCTCTCAGTGAGGATCTTCATGAGGTAATCAGTCAGGTCTCGACCGGCCAAGTCTAGCCTCATAATAGCGTGGGGCAGAGCGTAGCCTTCATACACCGGCACATTGTGGGTCACACCATCACCAGCGTCCAGCACGATGCCTACATAATCATGTATGTACTAATAGGTCTGACTTTCTCAATGTATTTGTTCAGTGTTATAATAAGAAGAATGTGTGCTTACATATGTGTACTCACCAGTAGTACGGCCAGAAGCGTACAGGGACAGAACAGCTTGGATGGCTACATACATGGCAGGGACGTTAAAGGTCTCAAACATGATCTACAAGCAGAGAACAGTCTGTGAACTACATCTCATAATTAAAAATGTAGAACAGCTGCAGATTTTGAGAGATCAAAGTTCAGGGAGTTGAAAACTAGATCAGGCTTTTGAAGTGCAGCCAGTCATCGTGCTAACGCTAAAGGTATTCACCTTAATTTGCGTTAGCATGATGTGAGTAAGCTTCCACTAATTCTTAGCAATTTGTACTCATATGTCAGAGTTCAATTTAAACCAGTTAGATACCAGACATGACTTTATCAACTAGGCTTCAAGTAGGTTGTAAACTTGCCCAAACTGTTTCTTGTGTTAGACAGAATGACACATTTTGCTTACCTGGGTCATCTTCTCCCTGTTGGCTTTGGGGTTTAGAGGAGCTTCAGTAAGAAGAACTGGGTGTTCCTCAGGGGCCACGCGCAGCTCATTGTAGAAAGTGTGATGCCAGATCTGAATGTAGAGGTGGATGAGATGAAAGTGAGTGATTGTGATGGACTATCTTCATTGCTATCACACAACAGTACAGCACACAGTGCACCACAACAAAACCTCTGCATTTGACCCATCCAAGACAACAACCAAGTTAACCACAGCAATAAAAATGTGGGAGAAAAAAAAATACTATCAAGAACCCACAGAAGACACAGAGCAGCCCTTGGAGGTTATTATTGGTTATAGTACCTTCTCCATGTCGTCCCAGTTGGTAATGATGCCGTGCTCGATGGGATATTTCAGGGTCAGGATGCCTCTCTTGCTCTGGGCCTCGTCTCCTACGTAGCTGTCTTTCTGACCCATACCCACCATCACACCCTGGGACACAAGTACAGCAATGAATGAATAAAATGGGATGGATGGATTGTTAGATGAGAAAATAACACATATTGCCTGCAAATACACTGTTCAAAAGTCCCTTTACATTTCCAAAACTGTTGTTATTTCATCTCGAACATAGAATTTGCGTATGACAATTACCAGAGTTTTACAAATGTATTTTCTACACTTCTTTACTCTAAAGCAAATCCACTCTGCACTCTGCATGCATCATGACTTAGTCTGGGCCAATATCACTAGGGAGGGAGGTAGGAGACTTAGAGCAGAAAGCCACAGATGGTGTGAAGTTATTATACCCTGCTCTACTGTACACCCAGTACAGCTGCAGAAAAGAGTCTGACTGACAATGTGATCCAAAGAATTAAAAACTAATCTACAATACTTCCTCATAAAGCCTGATCTTATTAACAAATTTAAATTAATAGCATTTAGCTGATAGTCTCAACCAGACTGTGCCACTTAGGGCTAAGGGTCCTGCTTAAGTGATAGTGCTGGAGGTAGGACAGAGGCAGACTCCCACCCACAACCTCTATACACTACCAGACCACACAGCTTTTTCTTTGTGACCTGATAATATTCCTTATAGTTCATTACAATCCTTGCAACGTAAACATCCTGCAAAAGCTGTAATAGATGGAAAATTCCTTTCAATATTCCATCTGACCTGGTGGCGGGGTCTCCCAACGATGGAGGGGAAGACGGCCCTGGGGGCATCATCTCCGGCAAAGCCTGCCTTCACCAGGCCCGAGCCATTATCGCACACCAGGGCGGTGGTCTCTTCCTCGTCACACATCGTCACTCACGCAGCTGAAGAGCTATTCACATGACACCCACACAAATGTACAATTATTTTACATAGAAAAGTGCTAACTGGCAAAATAATTATGTACACGATACGCTTCCATGACATTTTGATCTTTGTTGAATAACCTGTGCTTAAAACTACTAATAAATAAACAAACTCCTAAAAGGAAGAGATCAAACACAAGTCTTAACTATACAAGGTCTCTAGGCCACGGACTCCATACCACAAAGCCATTATAAAGATCATAAATCTCCATGGCCTGGTAACTCTATAGTGCTGCTGTTAATGCTGCTCCGAGCGGCTCCTCTGAGGTCCAGATTCTGGGAGATTTTTGGTGATTAACACCAAAGCCTTAAGCAATTTACAGGATTACTTCAACTATAACAAGGCATCAAGTGGGAGTTTGGCTAGTGGTTTCCAAAGCTGTTCTCTCCAGATCCATTTCAGTTTCCGAGTGACATGGAAAATTTCACTACATACTTTAAATGAAGTGGGAATAGTTCTGAACGCCAAAAATCTCCACGGCCTGGTAATTCTATAGTCCTGCTGTCAATTTTGCATGAAGCTACTCTTCTAAAAGCCAGATTTTGGGAGATTTTTGGTGATTAACACCAAAGGCTCAAGCAATTTGAAGGATTACTTGGACTATGTAGAACAAGGCATCATGCCTGACTAGTGGCTTCCAAAGCTTTTTTTCTCCAGAGCCATTCCAGTTTCTGAATGATTTGACAAAATTCATTACATTATTTAAGTAATTTAATGATTGTAATAATATTGAACATGTAACACAGGGAAAGACTCACCCAGGAGAGGAGAAAGAGGGGCCGTGCTGTTGCTCCCTTTGGAGAGAGTGAACATGGCATTCACCTGCCCTGAACATATATACCACCACCTTGGTCAAACCCATCTCGCCCACTCCACCCCTCCACCAAGAGCCTCCTCACACCCCAGGCCTTTTTTGGACACACTGCCTCAGTCTCTCGCGCCTGGTGTGGAAAGACATGATTTTGCCCTCCATGGGAAGGGCGAGGGCCGGGAAGGCCATGAATCCGTCCCTGGTGACGGGTTCTTCGGCACAGACAATGCCACAGGTTAATATTAGACAGTAATTTATTACGCTATTGCCAGGCGCTAGGGAAGGCGACAATCGGACATTTGAAGGAAGGCTGCCAGGCTCGCCATTAGTGGGCTTAAGGTAGCATGAAGGTTCAGAAAACGGCGCAGCTGATCAAAGCAGGTCAAGACCTCAGCTTCAATCGATGCCTCGTTCCACGCATGACTTGGCAACGGTTTCTTGGAAATCTGCAGATCCAGTTAAAAGGCCTAAAGGTGATGACTGGAGGCACGAGGCCGACGGTAGCGTCCGTCCACTAACAGACAACAGTGGCTATAAATAAACAACATCCAGTGGCGATGAAATGGACGAGAACAGCCTTGTGTTCCTCAACTCATGGTGACAATCAAAACTGTGGAGGCAGGAGAGGGACAGTGTCTTAAAAAAATTACTGCAATGCATTTAATAAAAGGCAATAAAGGAGACTGATTTCAAATAACTTTATTAAAATGATTCCTCTTGACAAAGTCAATACACATCCAGTCCACAAAAAAATTAACCCTCCATTGTATTGCACACACTTCAGCCCACAGACTGAAGAACATGAGACCTAGTTATTCGCCTCAAAAATAGACCCTATGTATAAAATAGGACGCTGTGCACACACTCAGCAGTTTGTTTTTTAATAGATACTGATATTTCTCTTAATCATACCATATTTACAGCTCAGAAACACAGAAGGCAGAGAGCAGGTCTACTGCGGGCGACAGCATTCAACTCTAATTTGAGTGTAAACTGCCAGATTATAGCATACATATAACAACTGAACTGAACATTACTGTACATCTTCTGTAGAATATTTACATACACACTAAGTAGCGTTGCACATGATCAGTGTTTTCTCATCCCGGTTCTATAGTAACCCTGACGCGCACACACTCACAGTACACTTGTGAAAATCTTAATTAGACAAGTTCAAACAAACTGAGCAAGAAAAACAGTAACAATGTGCAGACATACTGTAGGACCAAGACTAGTAAACTCCACCTTTAAAGCATCTTAGTTTATCTTTAGTTTCTATTCCCTCATTTCCAGTGCGAGCAAAGGCTGAGAAAGCATTATGGATCATGCTATTGCTGAGTATTTCAGGTAACTGTAGATGGAAAGTGTTGATGGACTGTATTAAAATAAAGTTAGCAAAGGTATTCAGCAAAACGCATACTTCAGAATTTAAACAGCCCCAACACATTAAATACCCATCTTTATAAATATCACACTTCTATGGCATAGTACTCTTACAGATGTATTTTCCAGCAAATTCAACCAAGATTCTCACTCTCTCTCTCTCTCTCTCTCTCACACACGTTTAGAAATAGAATTTATAAATAAAGGTTCAGTGCATATGCTTATCAGCAGCAAGAATGGCTGTATACATGACAGGTGTAAGTGTGTGTATGTTTATTCCGTTTGGTCTGTGTAGTGTGATTGTGTTTGAGTGTGCGTGCACGTGTATTGTGGGAGGTGGCATTCAGTCCCTGTTAGAGTGATAAAGGGATGTCAAGGATAAGCAGCACAACCACATCCAAAGTGAGACAGAGACTACATGAGCGCTGTGTGAAAAAGTCTTCTAGTTTAGTACTTACAAAATATTTAACCTGGAAGTTTACCGCCTCATCGGCCCCAAGCCTGCTTATGTTCTCTTAAGGGTTTTTTGCTTTTCTTGAAGACTTGTAAAGGTGTTTTGAGACGTTCATGGTCCATTAATTGTCTACCACACCAGCCTCCACTAATAATCATCCGACTGCTCAGCCATTCCAGGTCAAATCCTTTTAAATTGTTACAATACCATGATCTAACCCATTTTAATGGCCTTCTGACCCCTCTGCTGCTGTGCTGCAAGTTTTTTGTTGTCATTACTCTCCTAGATAACGCCTGTGAAGCACATAAAGACAAGTATGTGGAGCGTGAGCAGGTAGGCCATGAACAGGTAGCGGGACTTGGCCCTGGAGGTCAGCATCTTGGAGCAGTACATACTGCGGCCTCTCAACCAGCGTCTACATGAGTGAATCCCACTTTTCACCTGGATAAGCAGACAGGGGAAGACAACAGATTAAGATTAATGCGTGGTAAAGTGCAGAATTGAAGAAAACCTAATAACAACTGTGTATTTGTGCTTTAGAAACAAATTTCTTCTGAAGAATGTTAAATGAATGAGATTCATTGTGTTTTTCTTTTTCAAAGGAAACTGCTCCAGAACACACACCTGTTATTCTAATGGAATCCTAATGCCAATTGTTGCAACAATCCAATTTGAGGACTATGGGTACTGTAGTAGTATGTTAGACACTAGTGGAAATTGGCTAATGGGGGAGCATTGGGTATTAAAGTAGACTTTAAAATATGAAATTCTATTGCTTAGCCTGACACAAGACCGTGATAATGCAGAAAAACTGTCTTCAGAATAAAAGACAGAATAATATGTGTTGTGTCCTGAGGCTGCAGGTGTGTAGACGATGTTACCTTCCGTGTGATCATGTGCTGGTTTGGATCTAGAACAAGAGCTTCCCACTCATCCTCCGTCTCCAGCTGGATACTAAAGTCTCTCTGAGAGGACCTGGACAGGCTGGATTCCACACTGGACATGCACACACATATACTATTATTAATGTGCATTAATCACTAATATTTAAAATGTATTCAAAGCAAATTCATAATGAAAAGGTGTGAATTTATTGCAGTAATTCTTTGAGGTCATGTCTGAGATTCAGTCCTGTGCCGCAGTACCTCTCAGCTCTCTGCTCAGCCAATCCTAGTGCTTCTTCTGCCACCTCTCTCCTGGAACGCTCTTCCTGTAGCCTATCAGTGAGCTGAGACATATTCTGCTGGGCGGAGTCAAGGTGGAGCTCTGCTTCTGCTAATCTACAAACAGACAATAGAACCACAGTATGATGTGCAAAATTACAATTGCTCTTTATCTAATAACAGTTTGATTCACTGTTTGTAAAAAGGCGTGCAACACCAACCTGTTTCGGAGTTCCCTGACATCCAGCCCATCCAAATCAGACACAGCACTGTTCCTCTCCTGAGGGGCACCAGGTGCAACTTCCACGCGTACAGGGCCCTGATTAAAAAATGATTTATTTTGTCTGCTACATTTCCATTCGCTCATTCGCTCGTTCCCTCGTTCATTCATTCATTATCTGAACCACTTAATCCCAACCGGGGTCACGGGGGCGCGACCGGAACCTATCCCGGGAACTACGGGCGCAAGGTGGGGACCAACCCTGGGCAGGCGGCAACACACCGCAGGGAACACACACGCACATTCACACTCTCACTCGTACCTTACAGGCCAATGTAGAGTCACCAATAAACCTACAGTGCATGCTTTTGGACTGTGTGAGGAAACCTTTGGTGGAAACCCATGGGAACACGGGGAGAGCACGTAAACTCCACACAGAAAGGCCCGGGGATCAAACCCAGGACATTTACATTTGTACTTCGCTCTTTACATAAGACATTGTCACAAAGGACTACATTTAACCAGCCCAAGCTTTTTTGGCTAGTTGCAACAGATAATGTAGAAGAACACACACATAAACGAGTATACCTGTATAGGGGAGTGCTGGGCCTGGTTCTGGTTTTCCAGCCAGTAGCAGCGGTTCTGCAACTCACTGAGACTCAACTGAGAGTCTCTCAGCGTCTGAGACACAGCCCTCAACTGGGCAGATACAGCAGCTTTCTCCTCAACCACCTGCTGCAACTAAAAACAAAGACTACGAGATTAAACTCACCTACCAAACGTAAGATGGATTTTTATGTAAACATTAAAAAACAAAGAGTAAATTATTTCCTTTTACTTGAGTAGAAAGAAATCTTACCTTGATGTTAAGCTGCTGGAAACCCAGGTCCCGCTGTTGGATCTCCACTAGGCAGCGCTGTAGGTGACTCTGAAGGTGCAAAATCTGGTCCGCTGGTGCATCTTTGCCGACTAGAGCCACTGCCTCCTAAGAGGCCAGACATAAATATAATCAGATAATCAAGCCCAGAGCAAAATAAATATCTGAGGAAATTAACTCTAGGGGGAAAAAAAAACCCAGTCCTACCTTTCTGGTCTCCCGGAGGGCATGACATTCAGCCAGTAGTCGGCTCCTCTCAGACCTAAGAAAGGCAGAAATACATAGTGATGTAACACAATCTGTCCACTTCCATGAAATGATACACAAACATTTTCTGGGTGCTAGCAAATCCCAGCAGCCCTGCCAGACTGTGAACAACACACACCTTGCAAAGCATTCTAACTAGGCAACACTGTCAAAAGCATCCTAATGCCAGTTTCCCACACAGTAGGCCGTATTTCAGGTCCTATATTACATGGTTTGGCTATGGGGCAACTCAGTTGTCGTAGAGAGGAAAAAAGGGAAAATACAAAATTAACGATTTGGTCCGAGAATGTCTATGCTGTGAGAGTTTTCTTCTGGGGTCTAGTCAAGAGAAAAATAAGATACTAAGATCATCTGTCAGAATAAAAAGTCTCACAATTTCAGAAAGCAATGAGGCACAATGAAGCAGTCTTTATATTTATTTAAGGCTTAAACTGATAATCACAAGCACCATAACAGTATTAAGCGCACAGTAGAACGAAGACAGTAGCTAGACGATAATATGGTTTACAAACGTCATGTCCATGTCCATTATGCCACTCTGATACCAGCACTAACTGATTTATTTAGCCATTCAGGTAAAGCAGCATCATCCTTGAAACGCAACACAGTCATACATACAGTCATTGTTTCTGAGCACAGTGAGAGATAAAAAGACAACTTTCGACAAGCGCTAACTTTAAACAACGACACCGGAATATGAGATTTGTTTCTTTAATCATTTGTTGAAAGGTTTCAAATAGAAACTCAGTTAAATATTCCATTGGTAATACAAACAACAAGCCAGTTGTTCCACTGTGGCAACCCCTAACTGCAGAAGACGAATTCTACGTTGACTAGAGGCAAATGACAATAACTGTGCCTTAAAAGCTTCAACATGGTGGTGATTAATGTGGTGTAGGGCTGGGCGATATGGCATAAAAATATCATTATATTTTTAAGCTATATCATGATACACAATATATATCTCAATACCTTGAAATTTCCTCTAAATCACTGAATAAATGATCAATTCAGCCCTACATTGCATAAAATGACACCAATATAGTTAATTTAGCCGAAGTTTAACATAGTAAATGCTTTTATTTTAAACCAAAGTATAATATAGCAAGCTTTATACTTTATATTGGGGACAGACAAGTGGGCAAAGGTAGCCATTGATTGCGTGCTTATTAAACGTGTTAGACCTAACTATTAAATTATAATAAACTATAACTCCATCTTTGGGTTTTCTGTAGAAACTGTCTGTAGTATGCAATCACAAGACCAGGAGCCATCGGCCAATAGGACTGGCAGGCAGAAACTGCCAAAACCCCGCCCCCAAACTGCCAAAACCCGCCCCTTTCAAACCGCGCGCGGAAATCTCACTGAGCAAAAAAGCCGCTCGTCGGTAATCTACTTTGCGCGTGAGGACATTTAACACATCGAGAGGAAAAAAGACATTCGAGAGAGGAAAAATAGAGTTTGCGCGCAATATTATCACAACCGCGCACTCGATTCTTAATATTGTGCTCTCGAGTTTCACAGAAAAGCAAAACTCTAAAGCGAAGTACATGGTGTCTGTTTAAAAATAACGTTAGGATTTATACTCGATGGTCACGATATAGTCATTTACTACATCGCACGTGGAACAAGCCGAGATACATTGAGAATATTCGATATATCGCCCACCCCTAATGTGGTGTAAAACTTACCTCAGCTCTGCTAGTTCAGCCTGGTACCCATTAATGTCTTTCTCACACTGAATCTTATAAGCCTGTGCTTGCTGGAGCACCAGCTGCTGGTCGTCATACTTCTGCTTCAACTCCACCAGCTCTGTGTTCTGAGACCTCAAGTTTACAACCTCCTTACGCTAGAATAAAACAAAAGTTTTTTTTAGACAGGAGGCCAAAAAGAAAGACACAGATCAATGCAAACAAACGAACTCAAATCACTGACAAATCACAAATCCATGCTTGGCCATGACAAAGCACATCAACCAAGCATTGCATGCCATTTGCAAACGGCTCGCATGCCACAAACGTTATTGAATCTATTCACAGCCACAGCCTGACACTCACCAGGCCATCTCTCTCAGTCTGAAGGGCATCAACACTGACGCTAAGGCTATTTGAATCTTCTGCTTTGAGGGAAGCGACAGTATCGGTGCTTGAAAGTTGTCTACATTCAAATTCCCGCTTGGCCCTTCGGAGGTCTTCCACCAGCCTGTCTCGGTCAGTCTGCAAACTGGCCATGGCTTTAGAGAATGCTGTGACCTGCCTGCTATAGGAACCATTCTCCAGCGACAGCTGTTTGAGTTCTGCTTCCTTTTCCGATACAACTTGTGCAAGATCATTCACCATCCCAGACAGTTTTGAGTGGGGATTGCCGCTTTCCAGTGCCAGGAGCTTTTGGACCAGCACATTCTTTTCCGTTTCCACAGCAGACAGCTCTGAGGCGGTGTCATTTAGTTGTCTCTCAAATTTGTTCACGGCTGCCGTTGTTTCCCTGAGTTCTTCATCATACCTGCTTCGTAAAATCTTGAAATCCTCAATGAGTTGATCACGGTCGTTTTGTAATGCCGCCATGGCTTTTCCAAGTGATTCGTTTTGTGATTTAAGTTTTTTATTGTGGCCTGTAGCCTCAGACAACTGCTGTTCTGTCTGCATCAAGTCTCTAGCTAAATCTGCCACTCTTTGCTCAGCTGTCTCCCTCTCGTTCCTCATGAGGTCCACTTCCCTCCTGAAAATGGCAAGTTCTTTACCGTACTTCTCTTCAGCCTCTGTAAATTTCCTCTCTGACTCCTTTATCGTTTCCTTCAGACCCCTAGTCAAGTCATCCGTAGCCACCTTTTGGGCAAACAGTTTTTGTTGAAGGTCGTTACATTCAGCAGCTTTGGCTGCCACCGCTTGCTGCAGGTCAGCGATCACTTTGCTCTCGTTTGCCTCCAACTTCTCCTTCCTTAAGGCTAATAAATCTTCGTCTAGATTACGTACCTGAGACTGTAGTGTGGAATTTTGATCCTTTAAGGCTTGTATCTCCTCTGCTTCCTTGCGTACCTCCAAAAGGGCGTCGCGATGCTGCATTTCTACAGATCGTTTTTGGTTTTCAAGGTTTTTTATTGAGTCCTGCTGCTTTTTCAGGAGGTCCTTCAGCTGGTTGTCTTTAAGGGACAACACCTGATTTAAATCCTCCCTATAACGGATGAGCTGTGCCTTGAGCATGGCATTCTCCGAGTTCAGATCGTCCATCTGGTGGAGAAGGGTTTTGATCTCTTGTTTCAGGCCCTTGGTCCCACCAAGACCACCCTCAGTTGACTCTTCCATGGCCTTTGCTCTACTTTGATTTATTGCGGACACCAAACGCTCCTTCTCCGCTTGTAAATCCACAACAGCATTTCTCAAGGTGGCTATATTCGCTGTCATCTGTTGAGCATCCTGAACAGACCTGTCTAATTTGGTTTGGAGACTTCGGACCTTACTTTCAAACCTTCTTAATTCTTGCTCAGCACTCTCTCGTTTGGAATAGATGGCAGCAAGTCTGTCCTCATAACCTGTCACCTGAGCACGATGATTAGCCTGCAGTTGCTCTAGATACCCTGACATCTGGCCATCTTTTGAATTTAACAAGGAAGATATCTCTGTGTCTTTGTTTTGAAGTAGAGATTTTAAATTCATTGAGATGGCTTCCTGTCTCTCTAGATCAACTATAAGCTTGCTGTGCTGAGACTGCACTGTAAGGAGTTGAGACTCAGTTTTTGCCAAAACATTTTCAGAATGCTCAAGGCTGGACTGCAGTTGTGAGGCTAAATATATCTGCTCTTCAAGCTTTTTGATGAGCAAGCTTTTATCATTTTCTAAACTCTCGATCAAGGCACTCTGTTCTGCAGATTGTTTATTAAGTATTTCAATGTTTTGGTTGAGTTCAGTATTGCTTGCACCCACTATAAAGAGCTGCCTCTGGTGTGCTGCGGCTGCCACCGAATACTCGTTTAGTGTTTTCTCCAGTTTCTTGTTAGCAATCTGCAAGTCATTTAGAGTCCTAGCTTTTCCCCTAATGTCCTCTAAAAGGCGAGCAATAACAAAACCTTGTTCGAGTAGCTGACTGTCTTTATCATGTAAGGCTTTTTGGAAAATACTGTCCCACTGCTTTGCTGCATCACTGCTAGCCGTGTCTACACTCAGTATGGCTAGCTTGGCTGAATGTGTCTCTGCTTCTCTCTGCAGAGTTTTGATCTGTAAATCTCTGGCTTCCACCTGCTTCTGTAAAGAAACAATAACTTTAGCTTCCCTTTCATTCTGCTCCTGCAGGTCACTGATCTGTTTTTGAAGTTCAGCTCGCTGTTCCCTAAGAAGAGCTTCTTGCTGTTCAGCCAGTTTTTCTAACAATTTCTCCTTCTCCACCAGCTCTAGTTCTGACTGCTGTTGTGTCTCAGACATTTCCTGCAGGAGTCGGTCTTTTTCTGAAGTCACTCTGGACACATCTTTTGTGGTCTCATTGAGGATATTTTTGAGAGATTTTAGTTCGGTTTCAAGAGTCTCGTTCTCTTTCTGCAAATCCACAACCTTGTCGCTCATTTCTCTCAGCTCCTTCTCCACTTGTTGCTGCTCTGTCTGCGAGTGCTTCAGAGACCTTTCAAGGTTCAAAATCAGTTCTTGGTACGTAATACAGTCATGCTGTAACTGGTTAATCTCTTGATGCTTCTCTTTAAGCAACTCTTGAAGCTCCTTCTTCAAATTTTTGGAGCCCTCAGTGCCTCTCTGTAGTGCTTTAAGCTTTTCCTCGAAATCTTTCACTAGTTTCAGGTGCTGCTCTTCTTTTTCTTTGCAAACATTTGCCTTTTGCTCCTTAACGTCTTGAAGTTGCAAGGAAAGCTGCATGTTTTGGGTTTTCAATGCGTTCAGAGCCTCGGTCAATTCATCAATCCTTTCAGAGTTTTTCAGAAGCATTGTCTCCAAATACTCATTTTCATTTTTCACTTTATCTGATATCTCTTGGATGTTCTCAAGTTCCTCTTGCAGCAGACATTTGTCATCTTCCAAAATCTTCACTTTCTCATTGAGACTTATGGTTTCCTGTTTGTTTCCTTGAATCACATGCTGAAGTTCTGATACTGTTTTGTCCTTTTCCTTCAGTTCATTGGCATATTGATCCTCTGCCTGTTTCAACTTCATAAAAAGATCATTTTTCTGCTTTTGTACGGACTCAACCAGGTCAACTTGTGCAGCTATATCTGCCTTTTGAGCTTCAATTTGTGCTGTGAAGGTGCTGTTCAAGCTAAGAGCTTCGTTTAGCTTGAGCTGCAAATTGTTTTCAGCTGTTTTTGACTCCATGCGCCAAGCCTCAAGAGACAAGTTTGCTTCTTTCTGCTCCTGGGCCAAGTTATCGTTATCTTGCCGAATTTCACACAAGTTCTGTCTGAGCTCATCAGACAATAGTTGGAGAGATTTCACTTCACTTTCAAGCTCATTATTTCGCAGCCTCAATTCATCAACAGTGTTCTTGTGTTTGTCATCGAACAGCATCAAATCGTTTCTGATCTTCTCATTTTCCTCTTCGAGCTCCTCAATCTTCTGTTGCTTTAACTTAGCAAACTTCCTCATTTTTTCTTTCATTTTGTCATTTTCCTCCTCCAGTTCTGCCGCTTGCTTTCCAAAACTGTCCTTCTCAAATTCATATTTCTGGACCTTCAGAAGAGCTTCCTGCCTTTCCCTCTTAGTTGCTTCAAGAAGTTGTCTCATCTTGTCCATTTCACTGCTGACATTCTCGTAAGCCTGCAGCAGAGATTCATACTCCTGCTTTAAATCAGCATGCTTAGATTTCCATTCTGAAAGCTCTACTGTCTGGGAGTCTTTTAGAGACTCGAGCTGGCATGAAAAAGCTTGTTTCTGTTGGGTAATGTTCTCTATGGTGAACTTAAGGCTTTCACAAGCTGCTGACAGATTATGATTATCACTTAGAATACGATCAAAGTCGGCAGATCGATTCTGCTTGTCAGAAGTCAAGGTGGAAATCTGACTTTCCAGGTCAATTTTCTGTTGTTTTAATTCAGAGAGTATGCCCTTAAGAGATGCCAGCTCAGACTGCATCTGGTCATTGTGTGATGACAGCTTCTGCATTTGTTCTTTTACACCCTGGTTCTCCTTCATCAGCTCTTTTCGAGAGATTAGTGCTGCTTGAAGCTTTTTTGTCAACTGTTCTTTTTCAGTTTTTGGTTTTTGCTGAAGCTCACCGACTTCAATTCGAATCTTTTCCATTTCAACCTGATGAAGGTGAATTTGTCTTTGTAGCTGTTGTTCTAAGGCAGATATAAGCTCTTCCTTCTCTGTGAGTAAGGTCTGAAGCTCTGGAAGATTGTTATTATTGCTCCCTTCAGAAAGAGAATGTTGTTCACAGGTTGCTTTAGGTATTTCAGGTTGGTAAGACCGTGCTAATGGTTCTTGGTGCAATGAAACTGTGGTGTCTAGGGTCTTAGTCTTCAGCAACTCCTTGTTTTGTGCTTCAAGTTGACTGAGATTGTTCTCGAGAATTGTAATGTCGTGTTTGCACTTCTTCAGCTCTGTAATATATCCGTCATTTTCTCCTTGTAGCGTTTCTACTTGTACTTTCAGTTGTTCAACTTCACATCTTGATTCCTGCCACTGGGAATGTTCCTGTGAAACCTGCTCCTGGGTCATCGCTAATGTTTTCTGTAAGGCAAGTAGTTCATTATTCTTCTCAAAAACGGTTCCCAGCACAGATTCCAGCTCCGCCTTGAGAGAATTTCTATCCTCCACCAGTTTTTCAAGCTCATTTTTCAGATCATTTATCTTGTAACTGTCTTTTTCAGCTGCAGTCAAAGTAGATTTAAGATCTCTAATAGATCCATTGAGCTCATCCAACTGACTTTGATGCTCAGCCTGCATCTTGACTATGGCTTCTTTCAGCTGCTGAAGTTGCTGCTCCGCCACTTGAATGCAATCTGTTTGTCTTGCTATTTCCTCATTCTTCATACTGATCTCTTTAACAGCACAGTCAAGGTCAGATCCAACATGTAGTACTTTTTCTGAAATGTCATTACAACGGCTTTCTGCCTGAATCAGCAATTGGTCTTTACGAGCCAGTTCAGCAGTCGCCTTCTCGAGATTTTGTTTAAGAGACTCCAGCTCTTCAAGAAGTGACGAGGCTGCATGTGCTGACTGTTTGTCTTGCTCACTTAAAGATGATTTTATTTCTCGCAAGGTCATCTCTCTTTCCTCAATACTCCTTTTTAAGGTATCCACCTCAACTTGCATTAATTTTGAACTCTGCAGGGCTGTCTCTAGCTCTTGAACCTTGAGATCATAACTCACCTGCATTGCCTGGAGCTCCTGAGTTTGTTGGTTGTACTGATCCTGAAGAGCTTTGTAGTTTACCTTGACTTCACAAAGTTCTTCATTAAACGTTTTCTCGCTTTCTTGAGATTTTTTCATCATTTCTTTGCGAGACAGCAATGCAGCATGAGCTTTCTTCTGAAGTTCTGCCTTCTCCTGCTTCACCCTGGCCAATTCATTTTCTAGTTCTTCAATTTGAGCCGATGTCTCACTTCTAACACTTTCAGTTGACATCACAGTGTTTTGCTTAAGTTGTTCAATTCTCAACACAAGTTCTTGCCTTTCCTGAGCAAAATCAACCTCTTTTGAATTTAAGTTGATTTTCAGTTGGTCAATTAAACTCTTCTGTTCATCTAGTTCATGGAGAGCTTTAGCCAATTTATCATTTTGTTCATTTAAGCTGGTTTGTAAACACTGGACATTCTCTTCACTTTGCACAATGCTCTCCTCTTTTTCAGATATGAGCTGAGCTAACTCAATGATTTTACTCTCTTTCTCCTTGAGTTTCTGATTCAGGTCACAAACGGTGGCTTCATGTTCTTCAGTGAGGCTGTTTCTCTGTGCCATTAACGCATCTAGTTTCTCTTGCATGGCTGAAAGTTCTACTCCATTCTTAGAATTTTGTTCTTTTTGATTTTCTTGTTCCTCTATCTTCTTTAGCAGCTCTTTTCTAACCACGAGTGCAGCCTGAAGCTTCTTCTTCATGGCCTCTCTTTCTTTTGCTAATTTGCTCATTTCAGCTCTGAGGTCATCATTGTCTTTAAGCAATGCCTTCTTTTCGGCTTCTGTATTTTCCATTTGACTCTGACAACCAGACAGATGTCCTTTTGCTTCTTCCAGCTGTGAAAGCAGACTGTTTTTTTGCTCTTCGTATTTGACTCTTTCATTTGAGGCTGACGCCACCACCTGGGTTACTGAAGCCTCCCTCTCTTTTAACTGCTGGCTGAGACCTGTGAGGAGCTCTTTTTGCTGACTGAGCTGAATGCTCATCAAACTGATCTGTTCATCTCTCTTTTCAATTTCAGAAAGAAGGCTATTATGCGTCACCCCAGCCTCTCTAAGCTTCTCCGATTCTGTTCTGAGCTTTTCCTGGAGACTGTTAATATTGTCTGACAATGAAACAATTTCATTTTCTACACAAGCCACTTGTTTTCTCTCTAGCTCCTGTCTTAGATTATTTAATTCTTGCATAAGAGAACATACTTCAGACTGACTACCTTCTTGCAACTGTTTAACTTTTGTTTGTAAGTGCAGTCTTTCTTCTTCAAAAGAAACTATTTTATCTGACATGGATTGGGACAAAAGAGCTATGTCTTTTTGAGCATACTCTTGACT
Source organism: Distichodus sexfasciatus (assembly GCA_032718565.1). Classification (NCBI taxonomy): domain Eukaryota; kingdom Metazoa; phylum Chordata; class Actinopteri; order Characiformes; family Distichodontidae; genus Distichodus; species Distichodus sexfasciatus. The sequence continues at coordinate 3,192,873 of JAVGVS010000007.1, forward strand.
TTCTTCCAAATGACTACACTTCAGTTTCATATTATAAAGCTCCTCTTTCAACTCAATATTCTCACTTTCTTTCGCCTGAACAGTGGCCAAAATGTCTTCCAATTTGTTTCTACTTGCTAAAGCATCTAATTCTTTTTCCTTCAGCTTCTCTGAACCCTGTTTAATGGCCAACGCAGCTTCAGACAGCCTTTCATTCAGGGTATCTAGGTCCTGTTTCAGAGCTTGTACTTTACTGTCCTTGGACATCAGCTCATTTTCAATTCCTTGGAGCTGCTCAACAAGGAGATTTTTAGCCTGCGTTTCTCTATCGAGAAGAGACAGCCACTCTTTTTCAGACTCCTGAAGCGTCTGTTCTATTTTTCGAACTTCAGATTTCAATCCGGCGATTACACCGTCTTTGGCACTAACCTGGACCTGGAGTTGCTCCGTCTCTGCCTTCATTCTCTCCATCGCTTCATTCATGTTACTGGACTGCTGCTGACTCTGGAGCTGAAGCTGTTCTTGTATCTTCTGTATCTGGCAACTGTGATTCCTACTGAGCTCCTCTTTTTCCAGAATCAACCTGCTGACCTCTTCTTCCTTCCTCGATCTTTCACTGTCAACTTTACCTAGCTCCTGCATGACTGAACTCTTTTCCTCTTGAAGTTCTAGGCACAGCTTTTTCAGTCTCTGCAATTCTGACTCATCATGTTCTGCCTGTTTTACCTGAGCAGCATACTGACTATTAATAGCGTGTAGGGCCAATTCCCTTTGCTCAAGACTTTCAGTTAGACTCATAACCTGTGCTGCAACCTGAAGATGCTGGGCTTTTAGACTCTCTATTTCAGCCGCCAGAGAGCTTGCATTCATCTGTTGGGCAGATAAGGCTTCATCCTTTTGCCTTGAGAGGCCATCATTTACCGCACGAAGCTGTTGGATCTCGCTCTCCAATGAAAGTGACTCTTGCTTAAGAGCAGTGATGGTACGCTCCACAACGCAGATTTTATCATCACGCTCACCGATGAGCTGGTTCAGGTTAAATATTTCTTCATGTTTCTGAGAGAGAAGAGCTTTCGTCTCCTGAATTTCCTCGACCTGGGAGGCAAACTTATCCTGAAGATGTGTTAAGGCACTTTGCTTCTCTTCTATTGCTGTCAAAAGCCTGGCAGTTTCCTCTTGAAACTCCTGGACCTGGCCTTGAAGCTGAGACACGAGCTCTGCACTTTCGATAAACTGATTTTTGAACAAGGCTGCCTCATCCTCCTTTCTTTGAAGATCCTGAAGAGCTTTTGTTCGGTCCGACAGAGCACGCTCGCTTTCTTGAAGAGCATCCTTCAGTTGTGTTATTTCAGAAGACTGGGCGTTAAGGTTAATATGCAGCGCTGAGGAAGACTCTTTTAGGTCTGTCAATTGTTGTTGTAGATTTTCACACTCTAACTCTTTGGTTTTCAGGCTCTCCTTCAAGCTGCTCATCTCTGATGTGTTTGTATTCCTAAAATCAATAAGGGCTTGCTCTTTCTCACTTAACTCTGCCCTGAGCTGTTCCGTCTCTGAGGATAAGCTCTGCACTTCAAAATTCAGTTGTGAAACCGTGTCTTCAAGCTTGGCAGAGCTGGTCTTCAAGTTCAGATACTTATCCACTTCCTCTTTCAGAAGGACCTCTTTTTCTGCTACCGACCGAGCAAGGCAGTCATCCTTATCAAGCAATTCCTGCAACTCTGCTTGCAGTTTAGTTATTACATCCATGTCAGAGCTTAATCGTGCTTTATTCGCCTCAGAATCTGCCGTGATCTTATCATTGAGCAGTGTTATCTCTTGGTCTTTCTTGAGCAACAAAGCATCTTTCTCATGTAGGGCTCTTTGTAAATTCTGGGTCTCCTTCTGTAGCTCAGCAATTGTTTCCATTTTCTGGCTAATCTGACCTTCACCCTCCACAGATCTGACCTGCAACTGCTTTAGGAATATCTCCTGTTGTCTGAATGACTCCTCTTTTTGCTGCAAATTAAGCTGTAAGCTTTCTGTTTTAGAGCATTCAGTTGCTAGCTGTTGTGTCAAAGAAGCCAACAGTGCATTCTTCTCAGACAACTGACTTTCAACTGCAGTCAGTTCTTCTTCCTTTCTGGACATTTCTGCACCAGAGTTGTGAAGTTCAGTTTTAGTTCTCTCATTTTTCTCAGCCAGTGCCTGAACAGTATCTTGAAGACTCGCTACTTCAGTGTGTTTCTGAGTCAGTTCCTCTCTGAGGACAGTGCTTTCTGCCAAACGATTCTCCAAAGAACTTTTCAGACTCTCAATATCAGACTCCAGCTTAACAACATTTTCGTTCATCGCACCCACCTCACGGCTAAGTAAAACAACAGATTCATTTCTCTTATTAAGCTCATCTGTGTGTTTGTGACACTCGACAATTTTCTCTTCCAAAACACTTTCCTTGTCTTTCAAAACCTGGCACAGCCTTGAACATTCACCCTTAAGTGAATCATTTTCAGTCTGGAGGTTTGTGCAAAGCTCTCTCTGGTGATTGAGTTCACCCTGCAAGGCCGTACATTCTTGAGAGCGCTGCTGCAGGGCAACATCTTTCTCCATCAGCCCTGACTTGAGAGCACTACCCTGCTCTTGCAACAAGGAAAGAGTTTCTTGGAGCTGAGTAAGTTGGCTCTGGTAATTCTCAATCTGTTTGCGTTGGTCCACAATGAACTGGTCTTTTTCAGCAACACTAGTGTTAAATTGAGAATGTGAGCTTTCGGCCTGTTCCTGTAAATGCTTTAGTGCCTCCTGAGTCTCCTTCAGCTGCTTTGACAGAGATGAACATTCGCTGCTCTTTTCAAGTAACCTATCAGAAAAAGATTGCTGGTTCTGCTCCATTGCTTTGCTAAGTTCATCTAATTTAACAGACAACTCTGACTTTTCCTTAAGCAGGCTATCTATGATTTTACGATTTTCCCCGTGCTGCATTTCAAGCCCAGATATTCTGTCATGCAGAGAGCTCCGCTCCTCAGTTACACCCGTCAGTGAATGAACCAAGTCAACCTTCTCTTTCTGAAGAAGACGACTTTGCTCAGTAAGGGCGGAGACTTGTGACGCAAGACTCCCCTTCTCTTCAAGCGCTGCTGCCATCTTTTTATCAGTTTCAGACACCATCTGCCTCACCTCAACTAGCTCCTTCTCTTTGTTTTCATACATAGCTCGCAACTGTTGGTTTTGCTCGCTCAGTGCTTGAATGTGATTATGAAGTCCAGCAACATCGGTTTGCCCTCGCACCATTTCCTCTGCTAGCCTACTGTTATTGGTCTGCAGGTCTGCCAGAGATTTTTTCAAGTGAGCATTTTCAGCTTCCAGATTCGCACTAACCTCGTTCATGGCACCCATTTGGCTGCTGAGAGACGCAACAGTCTCCTTCCTCAAGTTGAGCTCATCCACGTGTTCTTGACACTCACGCGTTTTGTCGTTCAAGGCCGTCTCTCTTTCTTGAAGGCTTTGGCAAAGCCGGGTACATTCTCCTCGGAGCGAGTCACACTCAGCCTCTAGTTTGGAGAAGAGATCTTTTTGTTGAGCAAGTTCACTCTGGAGAGACGTGAATTCGAAAGTTCGCTCTTGTAGAAGCGTCTCCTTCTCCATCAGGCCTGATTTTAAGGTAGCTCCTTGTTCCTGAAGCAGATTCAGAGTCTCTTCAAGGTGTGCAACTTGGAGGTGCTGGGCTTCTAGTTTTGCACTTTGTTTGACTACAGTTTTGTCGTTCTCTGATGTTCTGCAGTTTAGCTGGTCAACCTGAGAGTTTAAGGCCTCGATTTGGTTCTGTAAATGAGTGACTGTTCCCTCTCTCTCTTCCAGCAGCTTACTGAGATCATTACACTCGTTCGTTTTTGCCAACAGGGTTTCGGAAAGCGACTGCTTGTTTTGATCTAGGATGATACTGGTCTCTGTGATTCTTACACAGAGCTCCTCTTTATCTTTCATCAGCTCCTGTATTATTTTGCTATTTTCTGCATGTTGACTTTCAAGGCCTGAGATTTTACTCAGCAGGGTGTCTTTTTCCTCTGAAACTCCTGCCAACATCTGAACTTTGACCTCAATTTCCCGTCTAAGATTGTGATTATCGTCAGTGAGATCTTTCACCTGTGACTGCAGACCGCTGCTCTGGTTGTGCATCACATCCATTTTCTCCTGCACTTCACCTAAAAGCTGCTTTTGGATCTTAAGCTCCTCTGAAGTCTCTTTCAGAGAATTCTGAAGGACCAGGTTCTCGCTGCTCAGTGACTTCAATTCATCTTCTAGCTTTAAAAGACCGTCAGTTTTTCCAGCCAATTCTTTTTCTAGTCTTTGCTTACATTCATCCCTGCTTCTGAGTTCTGCATGTAACCTCCGCCTTTCTTCTTCTGTTTCCGCTTGTGCGTTCACAAGCCTCTGTTCCAATGACGATATGATCTCTAGCTTCTCTGTGATCCCTTGTTTAACCTGCTCCTGGCACTCAGCTTGTGCTTGTAGCTTACTGGACAGAGACTGATTCTCGCCGTTATATTTCGTGACCTCTGCTAGAAGCATGTTTCGCTCTTCTTTCAGTGACTTTAGCTCTTTTTCATATGTTTGCTCTTTGTCCAGCATTTCTTCTTTAAGCTTCTCACTTGAACTTTTGATCTCCTCTGAGTCTTTGAGTTTTTGACTAGCAGAAATCATTTGCTCCTTGAGCGAAGAGATCTGGGCTTCACACTCTAAGAGGTGGTTGTGTTGATTTACATTCAGTCTCTGTATCTCTGAGCGAAGGTCTTGTATTGACAGCTTGTCCTCGTCTGCTTGCCTTGTCAGTTCCTTAATTTCATCTAACTTTGCATCCTTATCTTTTCGGGCTTCGCAAAGTTCTCCCTCTGCAACCCTCAACTGTTCCATCAGCTCTGCTATTTTTGCATTGAGGGATTGTTGATCTGAAGACTGAGATTCTCGAATGATCCGAGCTTCCTGTTCAGCTCTGACTAGGCTGCTTTCGGTGCGCACAAGGTCCTCTTCTTTAACTTTTAGCTCCTGTTTGAGGTCATGGATTTGCTCCATACACTCTGCCATGTTACCAGAGAGAGCAGAAATCTCCTTGTCTCTGTCAACTATGATGTCCTTAAGGTTGTCAATCTCTCGCTCACAGCTTTGCAGGTCATGAATAAGTTGAGCTCTTTCTTCTAAATGAGTGGTGTTCAGTTTGTCCAACTCATCGTTAGTTTGATCCAAGTCGCTCTGCAGTGATTCTATTGTGGCTTCTTGTTTCTGTGTCTAAAAACAAAGTCAAAAATCAACAAAATTATTTCTAGTACAAGCAAAAAGTTGTAATTGTTTGTGTGACGTTTTCTGGTGCCTATAAATCAATCAATAACTGTTAAAGAAAATTAAAAAAACAAACCTTCTCTTTCAGTACAGCAAGCTTCTGTGTGAGTTCTGCAACAGTAGCTTTCATTTCCGAGCACTGCTTTTCAAAGGTACTGCACTTCTTGGTCACCTCACTCAGCTTAAAAAAAGACAGGGAAAAGTAAGCTGCTGCAATCGTCAACAAAAACATATTTCTATCCTACAAATCTCATGCACCACTTACATTATGTTCAGTCTGGAGCAGACGGTCAGTAACCTCCTTGTGCTGCTCCTCTTTTTCCCGCAGGGCATCTTTTAGACCATCAATGAGTTCCAGTTTTTCTGATGTTTTGGCTAGCGTGTGTTCCTTCTCCATGAGTGAGGACTCCAGGCACTCCTGTGTGCTGCTTAACCTTTTGTCACAATTTTGCTTAGTTAGTGTAGGTTGAATTTACCTAAATTGATTTGTTTTAGAACTAGAAAATAAGTGTTTAAGTGGGCTGAAAATATATTTACAAAATTAAACATTTTACCATTGATAAACCAAAGGGATTAACTTTATGATGCTTATAAACATCTCTTATACAACCTTCAATGTAAAGGCTAGGGTTGTATCATCATGATACGAAATTATATCGATTTGATTCCATTCAGGAGCCAGCAATTGATAGGAGACAATATCATATTCCAATTCAACACAGTCACTGCTATTCATTCACAAAAAGCATTTTTTCTAAACTCAACCAGACATTTAAATGAGAAAACAAAAATCTTCAAATCTTCTCTTGATGTTTTCATTTTGTATCGATGCTAGAGGTGTGATCACAGAATCAATTTTATAATGTAGCAATGTATCGTTACATCCCTAATGGAGGCCAAAAACATAATCTCCCGATAAACAAAAGTGTTTCAGACATTTAAATGACCAAAAAGAATTAGTCCACTTTACCCCTTCAGTTGTTCATTCAAGCTTGTGACAAGGAGCTGATGTTTCTCTGCATCTCTTGTCTGCTGAGTTCGCAAGGCAGCCAGCTGAGATTGTAGCCTCTCTGTCTCATTCTGGAGGGTGAGAGAACACGGATGTTTCAGTACATGATGGATCAGAGTTGCTTAATTTGGTGACACACCCAGTGAAGAAGTTCCAAAACAAAATCAAACCCATACACAAAAACGGACGAAGGGCAGTGAGTCTGACAAAACCAAACAAGCCAAAAAGATTAGGTGCAACCAGCTGACCAGCGTTCAAACTCAAACACAAACACACACCTGAGAAACCCAAAATGGACGACCTTCTTCATCTACATCAAAGGTCACCTGTGTTAGAGGGGTGCATTACAAAATCCTATAGTTCTTGGAGAAAGCACATGCAAATTACTATATATCCAAAGATTTTATTAATAACCTACCTAGATCTCAGCATCATCTACACATTTATAACGCAGCCATTCAGCTAGTTAATCAAAAAAAATAAAATTTAAGCTCAATTTTGATGCCATGCAAATACCCAGTACTTTTTGGACCTGTTTCGGGAAATCATAATCAAATAAATCTCCCAACACACATGATTAGTTTGCAGCTAATTCTTTAACCTGAACCTCAAGAAGCACTAGTATTAAGCGCTGACACTATACTTGGTATACTACACTATCTAATTGCTCTAAAAGTCATTATGAACAGCAACCTGCTCAAGGCACACAGTTACAGTAGCATCACAGGCTCGAGACATCTATATAAACAGGCGTCAGTTCGTACCTGCAGTGACTCAATACGAGCCTGAAGCTGCAGTCGGTCCTCAAGGTCCTGGCATCGCTCTTCCAGGCCAAGGATCTGCTCCTGCAGCTGGTTTCTTTCAAGCTCCAGCTCTTCCACCACGGACCTCAGACCCTCTAAAGAGAAGACGGGGGTGGGATGAAAAAACTGCTTACACACTAAGACTGATCTTTCCACTGTAAATGCAGCATTCCATAACTGGTGAGACACAAATTATTTTGCAGCATGCAAGATTAAGGGTTTTTTATTTTCTACACCACTACATCATGTACAGTACGGAGGAAAAGTGTCTGAGAGACTATCTTCTTTGTTCGTTCGTACTTCCAACAGTGAAAACCCTTAACCTTTTTAAACACTGGGCCTCATTCACCAGCCATTCTTTGTTCTTAAATTTGTTCTTAAAATCCATTTAATGGAATTTTCACCAACATTTAGATTAAATACAATAACTACAATAAAAATCTGACTACCAGAACTGCTCATTTTTATAATTTGTAAGTACAAACTTGCAAAAAAATAGCAGATCACAAATGTTTAAGAACAAATTTAATCAAAAAGATATAGCTGATTGAGGCCTAATCACTTTATAAAATGAAACACAAATGGTTGGCTGAATAAACACTTACCACAGGTGAGGACACTGCACACCTATGTTATTACAAACTGACAAAAGGTTCAATGCATTCAACATGGACTACAGCCTACTTGTACCAAGACTAGGCAGTTCATCCAGCACGCACATGCTCCAAATGGGCTGAGCTCTACAAAAAAGCAAACTACAAGTACACGTCAACCAAAAGTGATGCTCACACTGGGTTGACAGGTTAGAAAATAAAATGTAAAAAAAAATGTATTTAAATAAGATTGGGTGAGTTCCAACAAATACCAAAACGAACGCCAAATTGAGAAATGAAAGGAAAAGCATTCATGATATTCAATAAAAAATAAATATGGGACGTGAACAGTGTGCATGCCAGACTCAACTGTCTAGTGGGTTTCACACCTGTATCTGGGGCACTGTACTCAGGCCACCAACCTCCCATATTCTCCCCCTCCATGGGAGTGGTGCTACCGGAGGGGCTTCTGGGATCTTGGAAAGACTGCCTTCTGTCAAACTCAAAGTCCTCCTAGAAAAAAACAAGAACATGTTGTCTAGATTATCAACTGTGTGTTTAGCTGGTAAAAAGTGTTGTAAAATCAAAAAACGTCTTAGTCAGCTCCGTAAAGACCACCGTGATAAAGCATAGAATGATGGGATATAGAAATGAACAGATATATCCACTGAAAGAAGCACTTTTCATGCAGCATTTTGTGTGGCTATGGCTTTTGGGCATGATGATGATGATGGTGGTGTGACTTTATTTCCTTTTTAGAAGGTACACCCTGAAGCACAAACCTCAGTGTCTATCCATAATGAGACAGGGGAAACATAAATTCATTTGTGAAATTTTATTAGCTAGAAGAAATTGGCATTGCTTAAACAGATTAAAAAAAACAAACAAATTGCAATCGTTCTGCGAATGCCTCCTTAAAGACAAAGCCTCCTAATATTAACAGAAACCAACAAAACTGTGTTAGTGTTCTGCACAATTCTTATGTAATTCACAAATCTTATTTTTACTTGCTTCTAAACCTCTAGCTCCACTCTCCAGGTAATTATCAAATCTTACAAACATGTTTTAGGTATTACAGGTGCAGCTTGTAGCATTTTAGGCAGAACTGCGATGAAAACCACACTGTTGTGCTATAATGGGGGTCAATTTGTGGAGTTCATGAATTCTATTTCCAAACACCAAGGACTCCTAAAAACTCATGAATTCTCTCTGTAGGATTCTAGAAAAAGCCGAGACAAAACCCTACAATGCTGTCAAAATTGTTGACACCAAGGTCTCTACAAGAGAAAGACAATACATGAACGGACCCGCTTCGTAACACACCAGTGTGGATTTTCATCTCACTTCTGTCTAGAATCCTACAGGCTACAATTCTCACTTTTCCCTGTTTCAAACGCTCTGGTTCTACTTTCCAGGAAATAATCAAATCTTACAAATATTCACTTAAACACTGAATGAACTCACTTTAACACTTGTAGCATTCTGAGTGTCACTTTAAGGAGTTCATGTACTGGTTCTCTCTTAGAGAGATTCTCTTTAGAACATCGAGGTGTCTTAAAAAACAAGAATGCTAAATGCTAATGTGCGGATACCTGCAGGCTGCGGGGGGCGGAGTCTCCAAGCTTCTTGCCCCTCTGTGGGCGGAGCCCTCGAACCTGCGCCAGCTCCTCCTCCAACTCCTGCTGCCGATTGGCCAGTGCTGGATCGGAGCAGCCAGGAAAGAACCAGTCATCCTCAATCAGTTTTGTGCCACAGGAAGGTATAAGGGATCAAATATTTAGACCAAGAAATGAGGCAAGGCAGGGAAGATGGAAAGCAAAAGAAAAAGCTAAGAAAACTGGAAAGGAGGGAACAGAAAGCTGAAAGAGGCTAAGCAAATGGGAGAATGGAGGCACTGATGCAGAGGACTAGCGTTGATGGAAGAGGTGATGATAGGAGCAACAAAAGAACTGAGGATAAGTTAAAGGGAAACTCACAGACACACCAAAACACTCTCTCTCTCTCTCTCTTCCTCACACACATCTCCCACATGCAAACCCACGATAAACACAAATCACACAAAGCTATACACTGTCATATTAGAGTGAGGGTCATAGTGTGTTTGTGTACATGTTAAACTGTGTTGACTGTGTCAGTGCAAATTTAAAAAAAAAAAAAAAAAGCCATGCACATTCCTTCATAAACATCACATCCAGGGTTCAAGATAACAAAAGGAGTAAATACAAAAGACAGCAGGGTGAACAGCACTCTCAAACAGAGGACAAACGGCAAGGGAACGTGTTTTGATTCCACTTAGAAACGCTCTCGTTCCTTCTTCCAGAGTCTTTTATGTCTGGTCTGCTTTTTTAAAAGTGCAAAACGTCTTTTGGAGATAAGTGAGAAAGTGCAATCACATCGCGCTCTAACAGCAACCATCAGGAATAATCAGCACAAAACATATTCCCATCTGTTTTGTGGCAACAGGAATGTTTGGTAAAGAGAATACACCAAAACGTTTAGTGGAGAGCATTACAGAAAGGAGACTAGAGAAAAAGGATTGATTAGGTTGTGGTCAATTGAGTTGATTAACCCCAATTCTCAAAAAGCTTGGTTGCATAAATCAGGACAGGATGAAGAGTGAAACCAAAGAGAACCTCTGCAGAAGTGCAGACGTTTACACCTTATTTACAAGCAAAATGTGGCAAAAAGTCAAACGTGCTTCAGGTGGAGTCAATCAGACAAGACATTTTGGTGTCTAAATTTTGCTTGCAATGGAGTTCCTAAATGCATCAAAATCTTAGGGTTTTAAGTGATATGTTTTAAGAACCAATTCACCTTCACAATCCAGTACAAATCTAAAAAGCGGGTGAAAAACTCCACTGGAATTCTATTTAAAGTTTATGCAACTCTGCCTTTGTGCCAAATGATAACTTAAATCCTTTGGACTTTGTATTTTTAATCAGTAAATTAAAGATCATGCAGTAATATTGTTATTTCCCGCTCATAACACATTGAAACAAGTCAAAATCCTAGAAATAAGTGGAACCACTTAAAATAGCATTTTGATATATCTATGTGTTATAAGCCAAGAAAAGATTAGTCATATTGCAAAGGTATATTGTTAATGGCTAAAGGTTTCCAAAGGTTAATGAATAAGGAAAAAAGAAGCAAAAGAAAAAGGAAGGAGCACACACTTAAGACACAAAAATAAGAAACTGTTTGCAGGGCTATTACACTGAAAGAGGACTAACTAGAATGCAGTAATCAAGCCTCATCCTTTAAAACTTACAGTGAGTACAGCAGAAGTTCACAAGGCTGCATTCAAGTCCTCGAACAATGAAATAGCCTTGCGTCCATGTACACAAGCCTAATACAATTAGTAAAGCATGATGTTAGAAATAGTGCATGGAATGATGAATCTGTACCATGTCAGGACAGTGTGCCACTTGTGTGTTAGTAACATGAAAGCAACAACCCCAGGCCTCAACACAAGCTTTCCATTTAAAAAAACCTGAAGAGTCCGCCATGGACCGGTCATAGATTCCAATCAAGATACGGCAAATGATGAGTCTGAGGAGCTTAAGAGTTCACTTCATCGTTGTGTCAAAAATCATCCTCAGAAACAAAGTTTGCCAGAACAACTATTAATCGAAAACATCATTAACTTATATTGTATATTAGGATCATGAGTGTGTTGTTTTAGTACATTAAAAAAGAGTGATAGGTAGGAAGAGAAGTATAACCGGTTATGACTGGCAGTAGCTTAAAGAAATGTAATTTATGCGCTCAAAATTTGTCCAATAGGAAAATTGTATTAAATCCCAACACCAGAGACACATGACATTCAGGGCGTTAATGCGGCAGGTCAGTTGAGAGCAGCGCCTTGTGTGGAGGTCACCAGATCCGGGGGCATAAATAAAACAGTGGAAATGGAAGGAAAACAGAAGAGGGAGAGAACGGAAAGACAAAAGATGATGACATCAGATGCCAGTCTCTGCTGTACTACCAGAACTTTCCACACGGAGCCATTAAAGAATGCTGGGAAACTTCAGGCAGTACAGCAGTGAGATGGGACACCGAAGGGAGCCTGCATGCACAAAACTGACGGGAAACTGTTCTCTGTGGCTGCACCAATCACAAAGAGCAGGATGACAGGTGGGAGGGAAGGAGGAAGGGGCTGAGGCTCGGAGCCAATGCTCATCTCACCGATGGAGGAGAGAAGAAAAGTGGACAAAAAATGAAATTAAAAAAGGGGACATGCTTAAATGAAATAAACCTTAAATGAGATTATGGAAACTAAACATTAACCGCGACGCCCTCACGATCTGTCAACACAGAAAACTGTCATGGATAAGAAACAATGCACCTCCCCAAAAAAATTACCCTAAAGGGGTGAGGGAAGGGTTTCTACAAGAAGCCAAAGTGATTCAAAAAACGTAAGCAGAAAAAAAGTAAAGATTCTGATACACGAACATAGTTTCAACAGCAGAATATTGGCCAAATTGATGTGAAGTAGGGCGATATGGCCTAAAAAAAATTTTGCAATATTTTTGAGCTGTATCGCGATACACATTATATATCCCGATATATTCTCTTTCTGGGAGGGAACAACATTGCCCACAAACCCCTGCGGCGCAACTCGGAGCCGTGTCACAACAATGCGATGGACATGCGTCCAAAATAATAGCAAGTAAACTGCTGTATTGAGTAGAACGTAGGCTGTTATTTATCATTCTAAAATATGAATTTTTTTTCTAATAAAGGGAAAGATTTGACTGAACTGGAACGTTGTTGTAAGTGATGGCGTTCCATGGGAGTTGCGAGCGCCTGCACAGCGCATTTGCATTGCGAAAAATGTAATTTATGCACAACGCATTTACTTCTGTTTTTGTGCACAGAATAACAGAAGTTATTATTATTAAGTTATTCTAATAGAAAACTGCTGTTTTTTTTCATAACCAAGCTGTTCACTTCCATTTCCAATTAATGTCTCTGAAATTGTGTGGATACTCACTTCGCTTTACTCCGCTTCCAGAACAAAACGCACATGTGCTAGGGGAGTTTTCTGGATGGGCGAGGGAGTGAGCGCTCTGCTTTGCGAGGGCAGAGAAGCGAAGCTCAGAAGTGAAGTACACGCTGTCTGTTTAACGTTAATGTGAGGATTTGTACTCGATATTCACAATATAGTCATGTATTACATGGCACGTGGAACAAGCCGAGATATATATTGAGTATAGTCGATACATCGCCCACTCCAATGTGAATGCACGAATAAAGCAGATTATTTTTTAAGATTAAGCATACTTTACAAAGTATGTATTACAACCTCATAAGAACTAAACTAACTTTTCACATCAGTATCTTCCTCCATGCTCGGCCAAACAGCTTCCGCTACATTAGTGGGGTTGAGGTTTGATAATAAAGTTTGTGATTGACTTTACTGCCGTAAACTCGAGCCGCAGAGATTAACTTCATGTTTAACAAACCACAAGATTAAAAGCTATTATCCTGGTAATAATACTAGGGAACTAAGGCGATGCTCATTGATCCCGTCCCTTCCAGTCCATTCCCTAATTCGCTTAAAATGCAATTTTCCTCCCATATTAGTGATCCTCACTTTAATAGACAAGCTGCAACTTTCAGTGAGTTTTGACAGGAAGCTGATATGAAACACTACCAGTCAGACTTAAGCAAGAACACTTGCGTTTTGCACCAAACAGGTTAAAACAGCTCAGTTCTGCTGCCCTCTGTTGGATGAGTGCGGTATGCAACAATCTGTAGTGATGGCTTTGTATTAGGCTGGTGAAGTGATTTCCCCTGCTCCTGTCACCGTGACCCCGATCCCTGTCCTCACCCTCTCTCTCCTCCTCAATGTGACTCATACGGAGCACCAGGGCGCTCTTCTCCTCTCGGGCCTGGTCCCGGGCCGCCTCGGCCTCTGCTACCATGGTGACCATGTCCTGCCACTCCAGCACTTGATTCTGCCCATCATCCACACTGCCTGATTCACTGGCCTGCAGGAAAGACAGCAATCGCACGGGGGTGTGCAGCTGATCACATATTTTGTGTTGGTATTGGGACAATGAAGATGGGTGTGATGCAGGAAGTGTCTAACCCACTAACATGTACGTTTGTCTGTGAACTTTTATTTTTCTCTGACACGTTTTTGTTAAAGTATATAACTTAGTCGGCGGTAACTTGGTTTAATGACAGTTGTTGGTTTTAAACATAGCTTTACAGATCGAAGAACAGTTGAGGACGACAAAGCACTGTTTTAAGTCACTCTGGACGAGAGCGTCTGCTAAATGCTGTAAACGTGAATTTGTGCACAATTCTTTCTTCAAGAAAGTCTTTCATGATATCTGCCCAATCTTAAGGGTGTTTATAAGAGTATGATTTCACGCCTGATCATTTAGAGATTATTGTGAACCTTTCCTCCATAATTTGTTGTTACAAGTAGATCTGATTGTGACAATGGAACCTGAGTGCAGAACAAAGGAAGCAAACCAACAGTGGCTTCGGTGCAATTGCAAATCATTTTACAATTTGCATTAACTCTAAACAGCTTGATGTGATCCTACTACAAAAAGTTCTGCATAGTAGAAAATCCTGATCCAGCTCACACTTGAAATTATACACTAAACATTCACCATTAAAATGCCGCTTTGTAATATGTCCCATATTTACTGTAGTGTATTTCATAGACGTAGCAAAGAATTAGATTTTTGCCAATACATTTTTCCCTGCCACATGACATTCTGTGTAAAATAGAACTGAACCAACAGTGCAATGCAAGAGACTAAGAATAACTGATCTGTATCAGACCCTGCCTATAAAATACAGGGGATCAATCATAGAATTATTAGTGGTATGAGGGACAGTGTGGGTAACAGTAAAAATACTAACCTGAGAGGCAGCTCTCTTTGTGACCTGTTCCAGGTCTGCCTGCATCTTTCTCTGCTGGTCCTCATATACCACCAGCTTGGCTTCAAGAACATCTAAAAACGTTGTAGCAAAACAATCTCTAAATGTCGCTAATACCACTGCAAAAACGGCACCAACTGTAACAGTAACTTTGGAACACAAAGGACGGGACTTTTTCTAGTTTACCATTTTTGGCTATGAGCTCATCGTACTGTTCAATTTTAAACATCATCTCTTCTCTTTCTTCTTCGAGTTCATTAACACGACTGCGGAGCGCAGTGACATCAGGGGTCACATTTCCAGACTAGAGGACAAACAGACAAATATTAATGACCAAACTTAAACCACAGCCGAAACATTTCTGTGTATGCATAACTCATCATCTACATACATTTAGTGCATCTGGTTTATCCAGATCAGTATAAATGGATGCATTAACCTAAATCATGAGCTGCTAGTCAGTTAAGCTGTAATTAGGGCTGAAATTAGCTTCAGAGTAACACACTAATATCTACACAGTGAAATGAAAAGATAAATGAAGAGTTGTTAGATGGTCATGATTCAACCAAAAGACTGACCAATCTCAGAAAAGACATGTTTAAAGAACAGCTTCCATTAATAGTTCTTATTACCTGAGCTTTCTTCAACTCATCTTCCAGTTGTCGGATGCGAGACTTGGACCATGCCTTCATTTTCAAGAACTTGGCTTCTGACTTACTGGCATCTTCTGCCTTTAGCTTAACTTTAGCTGATCATCAACACAAATAAGGTGAACAAGATTATCAATAAAAAAAAAAGAAGATAGAATTTAGTTTAGTTCTTTTTGTGTCATACTGTTCATACTGATATATACTTAAACTATATATTGTTGCTCTATGTACAAAACTATTTTGAACACTGTAACTAATACATTTTCATTTTTAAATCTTTATAAAATAAGCTTTGTAATGGGAAATTGGGGGGAAAATGGTTATTTATCTAATATTTGGAGAGTTAAAACCATTCATTAATGAACATATACAAATGGCTAAACGCCCAAAACTCACTGACAATACACAGATTTGGGACTAACTACTGGAAATTTAATTCCGTAATGTACAGTACTGTGCAAAAGTTTTAGGCAGGTGTGAAAAAATGCTGTAAACAAAGGATGCTTTCAAAAATGGAAGTGTTAATCATTTATTTTCATCAATCAACAAAATGCAGTGAATGAACAAAAGAGAAATCTAAATCAAATCAATATTTGGTGTGACCACCCTTTGCCTTCAAAACAGCATCAATTCTTCTAGCTACACTTGCACACAGTTTTTGAAGGAACTCGGCTGGTAGGTTGTTCCAAACATCTTGGAGAACTAACCACAGATCTATAATCCTATAATCCTACAAAATAATATAATGACTATAATCCTACAAAATGTGCAAGTGTACCTAGAAGAATTGATGCTGGTTTGAAGGCAAAAGGTAGTAACACCAAATATTGATTTGACTTAGATTTTTCTTTTGTTCGCTCACTTTGCATTTTGTAAACTGATAAAAATAAACAATCATTATTTATATTTCTGAAAGCGTTCTTTGTTTACAGCATTTTTTCACACCTGCCTAAAACTTTTGCACAGTACTGTAGTTAGCTTGTACAAGCTCCTTTAATAAACATGGTCTACCCAAAAACTTCCAAACATCCGGTAACAAGAAATACCTTCCAGTTCTGCAACTTTCAGTGCGAGTGACGCATCACCGGTTGAAGCCTCTGGCGAGTCGGTGGGTGCAGCAGGTGGAGCCGAGGACCTGCTCTGTGCCTCCAGCTGCTCCCGCATGGCCTGTTCCTTCTCCGACATTTCGCTTTCGTGTTTTTCCGTCACCCTGCGCAGCTCCTGCTGGTGCTTTTCCATTAGGTCACGCACCTGAGTGCGCATGATGTGTCTCTCGGCCTCCATCTTCGACTGCAGGTTGTCCTTTTCACTATGCAGGAGCTTCAAGCGCTCGTTTAACTCCTACAGGAGCGCAGGGAAAGGAATAAAAAAAGGGAAGGCATTAAAGAAAATAAAAATTATATTCGGAAAATGTTCAGCCCAAGTTGACAAGACAAGGTTAGAAGTTAATGTCTAGCTCCTCTTAGACAATAATAGAACTGCAAGTAATAACATTTCCAGTGACGACATCTGTACAACTGTGTGCCATTATTTACCATGATCTGCTGATCTCTGCTATCCACTTCTCCCTGCAAAACATCAATCACCTGAGCCTTCCCCAGCAGAACCTCCTCCTTCTCATGCAGCTTCTGTTTAAGTGCCTTCAGAAGCTGAGAGGGCAGCCAAAGATTAATAACCAAGCAGTAAACATCAGACCTACAAGCCAGTCAAAATCTGCATCCTCATGCATCATCAGCACACTTTGACCCGTATTACCTGCTCAAGATCTGCACTGGCGTCTGACTTTGCTGCCAGTTTGAACAGCTCCTGCTCGTGCATCTGGTTAACCTCTGCTAATTTGTTGTCTTTTTGCAAAATGATGTCTTTGAAGGTCTGGATCTGCAATGTGAAAGTTGAATTGTCAGTTATTTTTAATTAGTCAAAAGTGACACACTTTAACACAGCTTTAAGAGAAACGAGTATTACATTTTGCTTGTACATGTTCTCCTTCTGCTCGAACTGAGCTTTTTCAGACACCAGGAGCTCTTTGAGGCTGTCAGCCTGCTCCTTCAGCAGGCTGTACCTCTCCTCTCCGTCCCCCACTTTCTTAGTCAGACTCTGCACCAGCATCTGCAGCTCCTGCACAGACCCGCTACTGTCTACAGTCTGCTCAAACAGTCGCAGAGGTTGGACACACAGAATAAAAGACACAATTGAGCACAGATAATGCAATGATTTACAGCGGTGTTTTGACTCTTGAACAGCACAGTTTCACTAAAAGCAAAGGCACGTCTGGTTCCCTTGCCTTGTTGTCCTCAGGGACGGGCTCCTGTGGATGAACTGGGTGTTCTCCAGACACTGCCATCTGCAGGTGAACTATGTAAGCCTCCTTCTCTGCCAACCGCTTGTCTCTCTCTGCCAACATGTTATCCATTTCAATCCCACGCAGTCTCTGGGCTTCCAGCTCTTGTGTCTGAAACAGATACCACGAGTCTTATTTACAAATAAATCAACAAAATTACAAATCAGAGCTTATTCTCCAAATTTTTACATTGAAATATACTCCATATTTTGTAATATTTTTGACATTTATATTTTTTATCTTTTTAACTTGTATTCATTGTTCTACTATTAACTTTTTTACGTAGCTGCACAGTCAAGAAAGAGCAGTTGAGGATAAATTTCATTGTATATTGTACTTGTATAATTATAAATAAAGACTCTTGAATATTCAATAAAGGATCTTGAAATCAGACGACTGAAATACTCTTTATCACCTGTAATGGATTATGAACAATCATTATGAACTGAACAATACGCTTGGAGGCCACTGACTTTGCACAAGTCATACATCACTATCAAGTCATACATACACAACATGCCCCAGAGTCACCAGAATCTGTGTGTTTGTAAAGTGGCTGTTTTACCTTCAGGTTCAGCTCCTGCTCTCTCTTGGCCAGCTGCTGCTCCAGGTCCTCCACCTTCTTTTTAAGCAGGAGGATTTTGCCCCTGCTGGCTCCAGCCGCCTCAGCCTCTCCCACCTCCCCACTGCCACTCTACAGGGACACAAGTCAATGCCCCTCAGGACCCCATACATGTAGCCAGTCTTAAACAGGCCAAAAACTGCCATATTCTCTACTGACATTATTAAAAATATCTACAATTTCACTGCATTCTGAAAGAGTTTTACAAAATATTATATATTCAAAAAAAGTCTTGCTTTGCCAATGAACATAAAATGAACTAAAACCTCTAGTTTAAATTGCAATACCACAAACAGAACAGGTCCACAAAGGTGGATCAATATGAACAATTGATCACAACACCCACACTGTCCTCTTACCCGTTTGATCTGGGGAGGTGTGCCCTTGCTCGCTGGCTCCCCCTGCTGTTTCCTCAGCTCCTCCAGCTGGGAGTTAAGGGACGTGATCTTAGCTTTATTCTGGAGCCGCATTTTAGACAGTTTGGCCTCACACGCCTCCCTTTCAGTCTGGGGAAATTGTTATGTACAAGCATTACGTTAACGACCCACAACCTGAGTTACCCGACTATGCCTCGGCATCATTCGTTTTCTATAATTAAGTACTGAAAGTGGATCAGTGGCAATGATTTGGACGTTTACCAACAGCAACTTGAGATGCCCACAGGACCACGGCTTGTGGTTTTAATGTTCAACATCCCAGAATGGTATCGTTTTAAACCGCTGTTTTAGTGAATGGTCGTAGTATGCAGTAATACAATCAAGGTTAATCTTTCACCACACTGAACTACTCGGCTAATGTGAAACTATGTCTGTAGATAACACTGCTGCTATTGTTCCCGTCCCGTGCTTAGTTTAGACTTTGCTCTGCTCCAGTAAACTCTCCTTGGCTGCAGCTACACAGTCGTTCACAGAGAAGCCCCTCGCTGTTTAGTTTGGTAATCAGAAGCATTTGGCTGTTAATTGATTTTCTGCCCCAGAGTCAGATGAATATCAACACTGGGCAGTGGAAAACAACGCTGATATAAAAACCCTGCAGGGGCTGGACAATGTAGGAAAAAAGGCAAGAAAGACATGTGAAGACTCTCACATACTTTATCATTAAGGAGGACTCATTGTTTTGAGCCACCATTTAGAAATCAACAATGGGATTAATACTGACTGATGATTTAATTTAATGATTTAAACAGTGGGAGGTCCTGGGTGGGTGTGGTGTTTACCTTGAGCTGTTCATCTTTAGTGTGGAGAGCAGCATCTTTCTCCCTGATCATCTCCTTTAACTGAGACACCAAAAGCTCCGTCTGAGCCAAACGCTCAGTCACCTCAGAGATGGGCGGCCCTCCTCCTCCTCCTCCGCCCTGTGGGGAGCCAGGGGCCTGAGATGAGAGGAGAAGAGAGACATGAGAGGAGAAGAGAGAGATGAGAGGAGAAGAGAGAGAGAAAGAGAGAGAGAAGACAAACACGAGAGGAGAAGAGAGAGAGAGAGAAGACAGACACGAGAGAAGAGAGAGATAAAGAGAGAGAGATGAGAGGAGAGAGAGAGAGATGAGAGGAGAGAGAGAGAGATAGAGGGAGAGATGAGAGAAGAGAGAGATGAGAAGAGAGATATGAGAGGAGAGAGAGGAGAGGAGAAGAGAGAGATGAGAGGAGAAGAGAGAGATGAGAGGAGAAGAGAGAGATGAGAGGAGAAGAGAAAAATGATAATATGAGAAAGAGAGAGATGAGAGGAGAAGAGAGAGAGTTGCACGAAAGAAACAGGATGCAAAAGAGAGAAAGAAGAGACAAGAAGGCAAAAGAGAAACAGACCCAAGAAGCAACAGAGAGAAACAACAAGACAAGAAATAAGAGAGAAAAAACAAGAGAGACAGACATGAAGAGACAAGAGGGAAAATGTGATGTGAGATTAGAAGTGAAAGGAAAGAGAGAAGAACAAAAGGGTTGGATGGTTGGAGCACAAAACAAATACATTTTTATTAGGTAGATTAGTGATGAGTGGAGCTGAATAAGCATGTGTAATAAATGACTTTTAACAACTAAGCATCTTTGACAGAGGTTTTGCAGCTTCGTTTTGAGGATAAGGTTACTCTCGCCTGCCCTATTCACCCTGAACAATACAGAGCCCACATCTGATCTGTGGTTTCACTGAACACCTGATCACTGCGGCTTGCAGGAGAAACAGAAAGTGACCCAGTAAACGCAGGACTGAGCACTGATAACGGAATCAACACAAAGGCGCATTAACTAGGACTGTGCGTTTTGACCTCAAATCAATATCACTACTAATTAACATTTTGCCTCATATGCAATTAATTTATTTTTGGTTTTGGAGGCTGTTGTTTTTTTGTCCTTATGCTCAACTATCAAAGCTGGGATATTCTTTCTGATGAAAGAGTGTGTAGTTGGGATTTTAAAGACGTAGTGGCAGACAGAAATGGATGAAATCAAATGACAGGACAGGCTGTAAAATGTTTTTAAGAGGACAGTATATTAACATAAAGCAGAGAAAATTGGGGCGGATGTTGTCAGAACGGGAGCTGACGCAACAGTGGGCTTGAACAGAAGGGGCTGAACTACAGCGAGCTGATGGCAGTGCAGCTGAGGTAAAGCAGCGAGATCAGCAGTCTCTCTCTAATCAGTCACTGGGTAAATCTCCCTCCCCACACTTACTTAAAGCCGCCTGGCTCAACCGCTCGCTCACAACATTTGCTGGCCCACTGAGCATTGTGGGATGGGCCAAAGCCCAACACTGCCAACTGGGGGACAAACACGTGAGCCTGGAATGTCCAAGGCCAAGGGCAGAAGAGGGTGATCTTATTTGTCTTTTGATTATCAAATGATTTTAGATTACAATGTGGAAAGCAAAAGGCTGCTGATAACGGCTCCAGCTTTCCAAAACAGATATGAAGTTTGTTCTTAGCGATTTTATAAATGCATCTAATCATCACATTGGCAATTGCTTCCAAAGTATTAATGAAGGATCTCCCTTTTGAAGATAAGAATATTTTCAAGCCCCTCACACACGTTTATGCACTAGTTAGAAAAAAATAAACCAAATAATTGTGGGGTACTGGAATGAAGCGATGCATTTTAAGGAATGGTAAGTAAAAACTTTAGATTATATTTTGCCATTGCCCTAACTTTCATGATGAACTGCTGACTTAATTAGCAGAAAAGCAAACAAAGACGCACAACAATGTAATGTGTGCAGTATAGGCTGCTTGCTCATCTGTGAAAAGTTATCACTGCAGTACGAGCACCAAACTTGTGAATAATTTGTGGGGTTTTTTTAAATTAACGTGATAGATTCCAGATTAATTGTGTGTATTTGTGTTAATGTTTTCAACCATCTATGCTGGATCTCTGCACAAAAAGGCTCTTAAACTTAACCATCTCCCTGAGTGAAAAAACTAAAACCTGAACATTTGGTGAAAGTGGGGTCACAGTTGTGAGAATGCCACTCTTAGTTCATTTGCCTTGCATTTTGGGATTTTGGGAAAGGAATAAACAAAATTCCAACACATGTACCCTCTTACTTACCCCCTGGGCCGAGCCAGCCTCATCAGTGGAGAACCACTTCAGCATGGTCTAAACTGCAGGCCTGTGAATGAGAAGAGGAAGGAGAAACACAAAGCATTAGCCACACAGTGACTTAATGCAGCGCCGCCATCTCCTCTAATCCGGCCAGGCTGACTCAACGTTTCCAGGCCGAATAACATCTCAGTGGCGGCAGCAGCAGCAGCACTATTCACAGTTGTTTGCCTTCTGTGTGGAAGTTAAGTCAACTGCATTGCAGAAGGAAATATCTCAAATATCTCAGTCTTTAGCACGTACTGAAAGCAGCACCACTCTACATGCACATGGCAAAGCCACTTTATCAGGACGGTATTCAAATATTAATGAAGAGCGAGTGGGTTACAAAGACTCAGGCCTCTCACAAGACACACCAAGGATCTGTCTAACAAAGTGTGTGGGACTGTTTAGGCTTTAAATAGCCATGGATTACACAGAGACACAGCTATCAAACTGCTGGTGTCAAAAATTCCAGATGGGTTCAATACCACAGGTGTCTAAAATGGGCCTAGAACCAACAAACTACCTGTCACATCTGAGAGGTCAATGGTTAGCAAGCCTGAAAGAAAACTGTTTACAGTTTGGCTCATGGAACCTTGTCATAAAAAACTTCCTCCTGTACATGTGGTATGCAAAAGCTAGTGTAAAGTGGGTAGTGAAATGAATTTATGAATTTATTAACGTAATGAAATTGGACGAAAGTATGAATTTTATTTCAAACTGATTACAATTAATAAAGAATTATTTTGCTGGATGTGTGAATGAATGTGACTGATTAAAAGTATTTTTTAAAGTAACAGTTCAGGAACACACACATTAGGACAAAATTAACGTAAGTAATAGACATATGCAAGACTAAGCCTGTGAGAGGTCCTAAATAGGGGTGGGTATTGGCTCGGGCCTCTCGATACGATATGTATGACAATACATGGGTCATGATATGATTATATCACGATATATTGTGATACTATACATACTGCGATATTCTACAGTTCACTGAAAATGTAAAAACAGAGCTGAAATGCAAGTGTACAACCTGGGTGGTCTTAATGAATCACATTACATTAATAATTCAGTCAAAACAACATAACACACTGAACTATTGGACACCAAAAACATTAAGATAAATTGCATTACATTGAAAATAAGAAATTAAGGTGCCCAGTAAGTTATCTGAGGCTGCTTGTGGTGCATGATTCTCCCCCTCAGAAATATGGATTTTTGGAGCTAGAAATCGATATAGTATATCGTGAAAGGAAATATCGCACAGCCCCAGTTTCTAAACAATGATATGTTACATTACCTGTTCATCCTTATGTTAATGTTTAACTGTCATCAAAAAACAAGAAACTGTGGTTAAGCATCAAGGACTGAAAAATGTGTCCAGATGTTGCTTGGTTCCTGCTATTAGGCCTAGATGTTGCTGGAAGGACCAACCACATAGATGACCACCGGAGGATGTTAAATTTGTCATGTCAACATGTCAATGCCATCACATATAGTGCCTGAATATCACAGATAGTAATGGAGGATGCATTTATTTAGCCGGATGTCATCTGAGCAAGCAAAGAAAGTCCAGGCTCAGAAAAACACAGAGTCCGTCTTTACATTCACCCTCATCTCAAATCAAACCTGGCATAAAGCAGTCAGACTCAGTCTAAAGTACGGAGCCACAACCTAGAGTTAAATGAATGCTGAGCATTGGCATGTGACAGAAGACGGAGTTCAAGTCAAACCGGCCCTGCCATTTTCAAGCAAATTAGCCACACCAAGTCTGCACCTTCCACTCACACCTCAATGTTTTACACACAGTGATCTCACATTAACTTAGTCTGTTGGGATTATTCGCACAACCTATTGCCAGGGGGAGAAAATGTCGCCAACACAACTCGGGAGACACGTCAGCATGTCTTAGTTCATTGTTTCCCAAACCTGGGGCCTATTTCAGGAAGCAGGATTCCTCACGTTGACTGCTAAGCTTAAACCGAAAAGTCATGGCAGTCCAACAGGAAAGTCCCGTAGTTCTCATACTATAGGACAATTCTACTGATGAAGACACTTTATAATACTACCGTGCTTCATCACCAACAGTTTTTTTTAAATCTCCTGTTAGATGAAAACATTCAATTAAGAATTTTCTTGGACTCTTCATGGTCTAATATTAGGCCATATGATTATGGATCAGGGGGTCGTGGGTTTGAGTCTGGCTCTTCCCAACTTCCAGCACTAACCCCTTTGAGCACTTACATTTACAGCATTTTTGAGATGTTCACGTCTTTAGATTTTCTAATTACAGGGTCAGTCTTCATGGAGCAGCATGGGGTTAAGGGCCTTGATCAGGGTGGTAATGCTATAGGTAGGAACTAACACTTGAAGCAATTATCTATTGGTTCTTAATCAAATACCCTACCAATTAGGGAGTAGCGATAAATCATCGATCTACATCGATACATCAATTCAATGATCCACAAGCCCATAGCATCAACCCAAAATGAAAACATTCACTTGTACAGTAACTTTATATTAAACAGAGGGCCTTCTTTATTAAAAGAGATTATTTAAAGTTGCTTAAATGTCTGGTTGGTCTTAGGCATAAAAATGTTATTGAAATAATTTGATCTGAACGAAAATGTGTTACATCAGCATTCCATTTCAAACTGACTGCTGTTTCCTAAATGAACCAAATTAAAACTGTACCCTAGCAAACTCGGTGATATTGGCAGACAGTGACTCATTGTCCACTAAAATGACATAATACTGCAGTATGAAGAAACCTGTGATTTATACCTAGTCCAGGCAGTGTCCCTGTAATTATGGATTTGTGGATGAGTGTCTCATCAATGCATATCAAAATGCTGAAACTTGAATCCTAATGTTATCTAGCTGAATTCCAACATTGGGCAGTAGGCCCCCGATCCTGAAACGCACCAGGTTTCAGTGACCAACCTGACGCCACCACACCTAATTCCTAAAACATGAACAATATATATTGGGCTACAACGGGAGAAAAGTGAAGGTGTATTTAAGAACACGCCAATACTGCTGTTTACATTTCAGGTCCAGCAGTGGGAATCTTGGACTCGGCTGACTCGAGTCAGACCCGGATGAGAAGCTATATCCAAAGGATTATAAACTCTTATAAATATTAGTACTGACAGTTTACCATTACCCACCTTACGTTTGTCATTCCAGGATTTTTGTGAAAAACCAAAACATGTAAAGCAGAGCACACGGCGTCAAACCAGCTAACGTTAAATGGCTAAGCCTGCAGCTAGCTATTTTAAAGGTTCTTCATTTAAATCCATGCCAGCGGTGCAGATCGATTCCACTTTGCTTCCAAAGTGACGTGAAGTGGAAAAAAAAAAAAGATCGTTGATGTTAGAGCTTAGTAAATAACATACTGGTTATGACGAGGACGTTCAGCGTAAGTCTGAGAAGCTACAATTCCCGCTTAGCTATCCTTCACTGTTAGCCACTTAAGCTCTTAGGGTGGACTGTCCCTTTAAAGCCAAGCTAGCCGGGTAGCTAAACATCTTTCGAGAGAACTGACGTTCGCGAACTAACTGCTCGATGTGGGGGCAGAAGAATGAGAATGAGCTGACCAGAGATTCATTGCAACTCACCTGCTTTTTAGTAGCATCGACAGCTAGATATATCCTGCAACACAAAATCCTTTGGGCTGTTTTACATAGCGCCAGACGCGCTGGTTTGTCCAAGGTATCGCTCCGCTTCTGCTCCGCTAGCACGCCATTTTTGTCAGGTGGGCAAACAGACGCGTGACGCAAGCGCAGAGCCCGTGGCGTGCGCGTTCCCGCGGCGCGCCTATTTGCATGAGGCCAAAGAGCGTGTAGAGGGAGAGATGCCACACACAGAATATTTCCGGATTATAGTCACAAACGTGCGCACAAGGCAATAAAATTGTTTGTGTTGAGTTTTGTATAAACGTTTTGTTCCTAAAATATCATAATATTTAGAAATTCCTTATATAATTTTCGTAACACGAAGAACCTAGAGAAAAAATAAAACAGGATTTTTAAAAAATGTATTTTCGTTTAGTCCAGGTATCTTCTTGTATTGCATTTTACTTCAGAAAAAATGCGGCTGTTTTTCTGATGTAAGGAGAAATTGTTTAATGAGCGAAATCCGTGTGATGTCAAATATGATCAAATATAAAGGAAAGAAATAACGAATATAAACATAACTTTTTAATGCATTCATCTGCGTTGAGATAAATGTTGTCGTTTCCTAATGCTTACTGGGCGCTGCAGATGTCTGGCTATGTAAATGTATTGGTTTGATAATCTGGCCAAGAAAACTTTCGAACTAGACAGACTTGGTATTTACCTTCATTTACGCTTCTTAATGGCCTTGTGTGCGGTTTCGAAGAAGCGGCATCATGACAGCGACACTCAGTGTTCAATGTCGGAAGTGCGTTTTAAAATGCTGCTAATATTGAGCAGATTTCTAGGCTTTTTACTTACTAGAACCGATGGGGGTTAAAATAAACGGAGTTATTTTTTTTCAGTAACGGATAATCTAATTGTTGTTTTCATCGTGCATTCGCCCTGTGACTGGTAAACTTACCACTTAGGCAGTGGTGGAAGTAACGAATTACAAATACTCACGTTACTGTAATTAAATAGATTTTTGGGGTACTTGTACTTTTATGAGTAGTTTTTCAAGTGTGTAATTTTACTCGTACTTGAGTACAATTTACACCATGTAATCTATTTCGCTACATATAAAATCAAAAGTCGCTACTGAGTACACCCACGATTTGAATTAATATTCAAACCTGTTCTACTGTTCTTTGTTTGTTTGCACTGGAAATAACCTGGAGCCACGTCGTCTCGTCTCTCTATGTATCTGTACAGTATATAGCAGAGATGACAATAAAGTTGACTTTGACTGACTTTGACTTTTGACTTTGACTTTCATCTGCATCTTTGCAGCCAATAAGGCTGTGCAATCACGACCGCGCCAATGAATCTATGACGTAAGCAGAGAATAAACTCCGCTGCAGCAGCAGGCACAGGTGTCTGGAGGTACTACACAGTGGAGGATAAACTAATTTATAGACTGAAGATTTGGAGACAAAGAAGCCAAAATGGAGACAGAAGACAACACTGTCAACCGTGAAAATAATGGAGAAAAGACGGAGGTGCCCGCTGCCTGTTGTTCGCAGTGTATTGGGAAAAGTTGAAACTGTTCTATGCATGTTCAAACACATTTTTGTCATTGTTTTAACAAATAAAATTCCTGCTTTATTTCTACATTTATTTACAAAACAAATTGCCTTTCTATACCTTGTTCATCTGAGAAATGTGCTTTGAACGTAGATATTTTATACTGGTGAATCGAATCGAATGCCTGCTATTGACAACGCAATAAAGCAGCCATCGGTTAAAAAGTAATTAGTACTCTGAGTAGTTTTTGAGAAGAGTACTTTGTACTTTTACTCAAGTATTTTTAACACCAGTACTTTTACTTGTAATTGAGTACATTTTAACCAATGTAACAGTACTTGTACTTGAGTACAAATTTTCAGTACTCTTTCCACCTCTGCACTTAGGTACTGTCCCCAAGCACTGCTCTCTGGGAGCTGCCCATGTCAGCTGCCCACTGCTCCTTCACTTATGGAGCAAATGATAGGCGTCGCAGCCATTATATTTGACGGGGGACCTAACCCTAACCCCCCACCATTTACCATGTAAAATATTAGTCCAGCATTTCTATTGCGCCGCCAAACAATCCATTCCACTTGATCGATAAGTGAATACCCAAATCACTCTATTCCGCTGCAGTTTTTTTTCTGGTTACCTACAACTCACAGCATGCAAGCCTAAACAACCGAAGCGTTATAATAATCCGTGAAAGTTACTATAGTACCACCATTACATAGGTTGACACAACTGCAGTTGTTCGTTGTGTGAAGTTATTTTTTTGTGTGTCACCATCACACAGTGTCATTTTGTGTTATGAAGACTGCTTGATGCAATGTCATTTTTTGTTATAAATATCACTACATCAGAAAAAGTGAATATTGTTACAGTTGAGTGTCACCATTGCTTGACACAATGACATGTTGTGTTACATCTAAAACTAAATCAGAAAATAATAAATAAAATAAAAGTAAAATGCACACCTAAAGTCATTATTAATTTTATTATCTTAGCTATAGCAGTGAGTTTAAAAACAGGCCGATGTACACAGTATATGGACTAGTTGAATGAGGACTTGTTTTTGAATCTGTCTCTGAAATAGTCATTGATTCAGGTGTTTACTTCTGTAGGTAAACGTAGGTGTCTAATGACCTATTACAATGCACCAGAATGCAGGAAATGGCATCGACTTCATTAAAATGTTTCTGGGGGAGGAACCCAGACCACCTGCCAATGTGTCCCCCCACTCTACAAATGCTTCTAACGCCTCTGGGTCAAATGCAGAGGTCACACTTCATTGTCCACTGTGTGCTGTGCTGTGCTGTGCTGTGTCGTATTCACAATGACAAATAATCATTAGCTTTCACTTTCACCCTTCATCGTCACATGCTTCTACAAAACTAAACACTTAAAACCCTGTTAAGCTCCAGAGCTATACTAATAAACTCTGATTTCTGCAGGTTTCCAGGGCTGGAATTATGAAATCTGTGTTTAAGTAACATTTCAGCAGAAATCTTGACACCATAGAGCAATAACAGGACACCTACAAAGAGCTCCACACCCAGTGAAGAGAACAATCTTGATGCACACAACAGACATTTACATATTTTAGACTTTCTGATTGTATACAAATTAAGTCAGTGCAGTATTTATTTAGTACCAAGAAAAAATCAACCTGAAATCAAAGCACGTGATTTGGGCAATAAGAAAATCTTTTAAGAAATCCAGTTAGCATTTTGCATAACAAAAGACAAAACTGTAGTATGTGAAACACAATGCTAACTGGCATCAGCATTTTTGTCGCTCTGACTGACACAAGGTCGTGTAGAAAACAGGTTGAATAATGAATATTAAGAAAATAAACTTTTTTGTAAAAAAAAAAAAACTTTACAAATTTATTTCTCTATTTATTTTAATTAAATGTATATTTAATAGTAATGTGCATATATCTCTTGACAGTTACATTGTACCATGAACACTTTCTGTATGACCTATTTTATATTTTCCATTGCCTTAAAGCAATTATGAGATATGGTACATATGTAATTTACTTGCTCTTCACCACAAACTCCTTAGCTGGATAAAGACCAGAGCATCCACAGTCCTCCTTAACGCATTCCTTCACCATGGAACTAAAAGAGATACTATCTGAAGCTAGTCATGCATGACTGTTGAGGCCCTTGATATTCATAAACATCGTGCACATGGATGGTGAGGTTTGTTAAGTTTTATGAAATGTAAGATATGGATTACTTTTAAAACATGTTTTGTCATTTAAATAAATACATACACAAATAAGAACAATGTCTGCAGCTGTAGAACAAATGCAGTGGAAAGTTCAATTTTGGAATAACTGCCCAAATGGATTTTTAAATACTGCAACCGCTCTCTAAATTAGCTAAGGTTAAGTCAGGTTAAATCAAGAGGAAAACAGAAGACTAGGGACAGAAAGTCCCACTACTTTGGTTTGTACCTAATTAACTTTCCTACTTTCCCGTATTTCCCGGTTTTTGTTTGCTTGTGAATTTTGAACTAGAAAATAATACTAGGAAATCAAACAAAAAGTCTTAGAATTTTCTACATTATGGTAAAACCAGACAAAAACATGATGAAAGCTTAAGCAGAAACTAGAGCAGTGCCATTAACAGAACTAGATTAGTGAACATTTTATACTGACGACAGTGTCAAGTTTAAAACTTAAATTGCAGTGCTGTTTAATTGCAGTGTGTATTGGAATAAATATATATTGAGCGGTACGGCAGGACAGTTCTCTTTTCTTCTGTCTATCTGTCTGCCTGCCAGTTTATCTATCTTGTGGTTTTACTTTACGCGTCACCAACAGTATTCTTGTCTTTCTGTTCAGTAGTGATGTGTCGGTCGCGAACGAAACGGCTCTTAGAGCCGGCTCTTTGAAGTGAACGATCGGAGTCGGCTCCTGCTCCTTTGTTGTTGTTTTTTCTTTCTCTCTATTTTTTCTGTTCAAGCCGCACGTAATTGGTCAACTACAATGTAGAAAGAATAAAACTTTTTTGTATGTCATTTTTATTGACCATCACAGTCCGCAGGTTGTTTTGTTTTGAAAAAACACCTTCATCTGTGACTCATAGATGGCGGCAAGGAAACTCAAGGTTACATATATGCAGGGACAACACGTTTCACTGTAAATAGTTAAAAGTTAATAAATATTTCGCATACAATCGGGGATTGGATCTTTTTGTCAACGATGGCAATTGTTTTTGTACTTTAAAATGTATTTGTTGTAGCCCTCTGTTCCATGTTCAGTATAATAAGCCACATAAATAATAAACATTCGACATAATGTATTAGTAATTTTACATTTTACATTATCTTCGGTAATAAAATAATTCAATCAACAAAAAAATCTGTGGAGCCACTTGGGAGCCGAATGTGTCGGCTCTTTTTAGTGAGCCGAGCCAGAAGAACCGGGTCTCTTAAAAGAGCCGGAATTCCCATCACTACTGTTCAGATTCTTTGTATTCGTCTTTACGGCGCACTGCAGGGGGCGTGGCCTCGCGATAAGGCGACATCTGATTGGCTGTTGACTCCGCACTGAACTCAATCCAATTGGAACAAAGTTTCTGTGTGTTTTGTTTTTTGCCTCCGGACGTGTCGCTCGTGTTCACACTTCTGCTGGATCTGTACCAAGTCCGGAGCATCGCTCAGCAGATCTGCGCTTTATACAGCAGCAACATGCAGAGCAGCTGTTCCGCTCTGAAATAACCACGTTCTCATCAGAATTAGTGTGCAGCACCCCGCCGTCACCATGGCAGTCCTGAGGAAACTCTGCTTCTGCGTGTTTGGATATTTACTGGTTTTAACGCAGCTCAGCACATCATCCAGTGGACGAACATCCTCTCCCCTGACCGCGGAGTTAGCGGTGAGCCACCTCATTCTCCTCTTCCTCATCTGCATCTGCATCCTCCTACCTCAACCTCCTTCACCTCCTCATTGCCATCTTCCTGATTATCCTCCTCCTCAACACCTTCATCCTTATTCTCCAGTTTCCTCATTGTTTCCTCATAATTATGATCATCCTCCTTCTACCCATCCTCCATCTCCTCCTAATAGTCATGATGATCCTCTTCATCCTCTTTACCTTGCTCCTCATCACATTCCTCCTCATCGTCCTATGCTTCTTCTTCTTCCTCCTCCTCATCTCCATAATTATCATCCTTATTTTAACATTCCCCATCCTCGTCATCATGTTCATCCTCTTCATCTTCCTGCTTTTTAGTATTTTCATCACAGTCATTGTCATTATAATAATAATCATAATTACCATCACCATCTTCATTACTGTCGGGCTAATTATCACATTTACTTACAGCCACCAAAACATGACATTACGACCAAGAAAGTGGAGAAAACCTATGGACCTAAGACAAATTCAACAAAAATAAAGCTAGATTTGAAGGGGTAAGTTAAAAGAAATGTTGGTGTTCCTATTGTTTCCTTCTTTCTTTTTTTTGTGCAAGACATTTTTGGCATTTTATCAGATGTACTTTTTTCAAGCGACTTAATTACAGGTAGAGGCTCAACTTGGGGTTAGGGGTCTTGCTCTGGGGCTTAATGGTGTCAGTGCTGGAGGCAGGATAGTGTCCAACATACAACATCTTAATTCAAAGCCAAAAGTTCTACAAATAAAGTTGGTGATCCTATTGTTTCTTTCTTTCTTTTTGCAAGACGTTTATGGCATTTTATCAGATATATTTATTCCAAGCGGCTTAATTGGGACAGACTCAGCTTGGGGTTAGGTGTCTTACTCTGGGACTTAATGGTAGCAGTGCTGGAGGCAGAATAGACTCTGACATCTTAATTCAAAAGTTCAACCATTAAACACTTACAGCCACTTTTAAAACAGCGTCGTCTCACATAATAAAAAAAGCATTTGTACTCATCTATAGTGCTCTTGTAAAGTTTTAACTTTACAACTTTTAACTTTTTGTCTGCAGAGACTTCTAATGAACCTTTCAGTCTAATTCTGAATGACCCTCTGGCAAAACAAAGAACAGGACGCAAGCATGGTCACCAGTAAAATCTTTGTTTATACACATTGCTATTTTACATTGTTGTGATAGCCAATCTGCTAGAAAAATACTAAAATCCTACAGCAATAATAATTTTAAAATTTGAATTATTGTTAGTGATAGTGTTCACAGCCAATCCTATGAAATGTGTTCTTTTTGTTGTGAAATTGGAGTAGGCATGCATTTAACCTCCTCTGTAGGAAACATGCAAACATGCAAACACCCTTATTGAGAAATCTTTTTATAGGTTTAATACATGTGACTTAATGACTCTGAAACAAGTCAGCTAATGTTCTGCCCATAATATGCTTTTGTATTTGCTTTTCATGATCCACTGGGGTGGTGGCCTAGTAGTAGAATACCTTTCCATAGACCAAGAGGTTATAGGTTCAATTCTAGTTTTATTGGCTAGGTATTGAGCCCTTCAGCAAAATGCTTTACCCCAGAAGACTGTCCTTGTAATTAAAAAAATAATATTGCTGTCGATTAAAAAGTATGTGTTTAAAAAATATTTGCAGAGGTCCTATTACAAAAAAGACACCTTATTACCTGAACATTGTAGCAAAAAAATTGGTCTGCCTTCTCAAGCATGACCGGATTAAAGAACCAACATCCGTTCAAATATCACTCTAAACCATCGCCGGAAATGTTGATCCTTCAAGCAATGAGAAGAATTTCTGATTATCCTGCTGCCGAAATGTCTCGCAACTACTGGCGGCTGTTTATGGCCATCAAGTCCAGGAAATTGCTTTACCCTCCTGTTCAGATTAATTACCAGGGCAAGCTGAGATGCCACTGAACCCGTGTAAGGGTTCATCGTCAATGTGACACCGCTCTAGTGGAACAGCCTCCCCTCTTTCAGGCTTCACGGGCACTCAGTGGGTCATCTCTGGATGTTTTCCAAAGCTGCTGTTTGTATGGTTGTCTGTCTTAGGCACAGGATTGGTAAATGGTAGCACTTTCACAGTCAGTGGTGAGTACTGCTGCTGAGTTTAGTTAAGCTAACTGGCCTAGTATGGGTTCAACAGTTCAGAGGATCTGAGCGGACGAGACAAATCTTCCAAACTGGCGTCAGTTCAAAGCTCATCAACAGGGGCTTTAATGCGTCTTGAAACAGTAAAGTACCATCGTTTCTTTTTTTGGAGGGGTGGAAGTCTGAAACACTGCCCCTCAGAACACAGACACAAGGGGACGCTTTCAGCAGTCTCAGTGTGTTGAGCATATGTGTAGGCAGTTTGAGATTTATAGTTTGGATCGCAGAGATCTGTAGTATTCGGTGCTGTGCTGCTCTGTCCTGCTATTTGCACAATGGCAGAATGTAACTGATGTAGGAAGTGGGCAAATTATGCAGTGACATTTGGGTGTTTGCTTCTCCTCAAAAAATCCTAGACCATAATTTGCACATATAGTTCAGTTTAACATGATGGCATGAACGGTGTGCACTTCACTCTTCTTCCTTATTCACTGCCAGTGCAAGAGTCTAATTATTTTCACTTCATGCTGTGTTTAGTGTTGAAAACAATAGCCCACAGTTGTCCATCCTGAACTTTTTGTGTATTTTGAAACATTGGGATTACACAAGTGTGGATGTGGTTATTTATAACAAATTCTTGCTGCAACATAATTGTGCCTAACAGGAAAATATATTAAATATAAATATTGCAACATTTAAGACATATCAATTTGAGTTCTGATGAGTTTCTTCCTTGTTCCCCAACAATTTTACTTGGTGCTCAAATGCCAACCTGGAGCTTAGCACTGACATGGTTTTATATGGAATTTCATCTCGAATTTTTCCTCTGCTATTTTTTTTCTTGTGTAAGATGATGGACATATATATGAAGGTGTTTTAAGCCTCTTGTGTCAACTCAAATTTTAATTATTTAGTGCAGTCTGCTGGAAATAGTCACTCAGCATCAATGTTGCTCGTGTAAACTGGAATGTAGAGGTTAGCTGTCAGCTCCATGTTAAAAGACAAATCTCAGTCCAAAGCTTTCACTTATAGCCACCTCCTTGCTAACCGCACTGGATCTGTTTGGGTCTAACACATCCAAATGAAGAGTCACAGCTCCTCATTACAGAAATCAAAGAAGTATTCTGGTACTAGAGGAAGCTTTTTCTGGGGCTGCATACATGCACAGGTTGTAAACTACCCTGAAGTTTGCACAACAGTTTGGTGCCAAACCAGGCCTTCATGAGGGTTAAACTTTCTGCGTTTTAGCACTGCATGTTTTGAATTTAACTTCCTATGAGAACCTGCTTGTAGGAGACTTGTAGGATCACTGCTTGAAAATAGTGAAAACTTGTGAAAATAGTAGAAAAATAATGAGATTGACTTGAAATTCTGCTACTTTTTAGTTGTACTTTTAGTAATGAAGTAAGTATTTTCGTTGAGAAATCTTAAAATGATTTCTGTAAGAATTTCATGCCAGGCCATTATATTATAATGGCCTAAGGAGTTCATTGTTGTAAGAATTGAAGTTATAAATGATTAATATTTGGTTTGGAATGGGGCTAATGTATGTGTCTGTACCTACAGCTTCATTCATATGAAATCCAACAAAAGCAGGTTGAATATCTTTGATTCAGATATGAGAGAACTAGAGGTCAGAGGTCACATTGGCGTTCATAATCTCCTGATCACCTGTGGTAACTTTCTTTCAGTTGACACAGTGCGCCACCAGCTGCTTCACTGATACACATTGCCTGCTGAAAAGGCGCACAATAAAGCCACGCAACTGTAACTAATTAGAAAATTCCTTTGCAATTCTGGAAAAGGTTCTAGTTCATGTGAACCACTAGCAGGCGGCTCTTTTTCTTCTAAGCGATCGTCATCCAAGCTTGTGTTAGTCCGCTAATTGCTTTTCCTCTCAGAAGCTGCTACACAAACAGACGCTGGCCAAGTAGGCCATGGCGAAGACTCTTAATCCGACTCTGTTTACTCACACGAGATCGAGCGCAGTCCGCCCTGCCAAAGGCATTGTGGGAAAAACAATGTCTCTCCTCTCGTGTGGATGGAGACGGGCAGGACAGAGGCCCAGTGAGGGGGTTGGCCGGTGCTTCAGACCCCCCCATTTTTATTCATTGGTGCCATTCTCCTCCAACAGAATTCAGCTCAGGGTGAGGGGTCAGTTTGAGCCCAGGGTCGCTCTGACAATCGAAGGCTTCTTACGAGGCCCCAGCTGTGACTTGTAAACCTGCTAAGACTCTCCATTCACAAATTGTTTGTATTGAAATTATACCGTTTAAATCAATTTGGCATAGATGTGAGGAAACTATAATACAGTTGCAGCGATTTGGTCAGCTGTGACTTGCCAAGTCATGAGACTATGAGACTGGTTTAGGTAGGACCAACTAAAGGGGAAAACTTGTTCCTCCAAACAAACGTAAACCTGATGGTTTTAAGAGTTTCACCCTCTACTCCATTAGCTCGACTCTGATCTCTGCCCTCAGGCCCAATGTTTGTGGATCTAGATGCTGCTCTGGATGGACAGTTCAGCTCAAGACAAAACAGTGCACAAAGCGTAAGTACTGAACATCAGTAACAAACTTATTCTATTTTTATTCATTATAATTTTGCTTATTTGCTCCAAGTTTGCCCATATTGTTTTACATTTGTTAATCTTAAAAATGTTTGAATTGATTTAATTTTCTTACACTAATTTATTAGTTTTTTTAGTTTTTCTGTTTAACGAATGTTAATTTTATATTGTAAATTGCTGCCTTGTAGAGAAAATCTTTATTAACATGATATTTCCATGATATTGATCCTCTGTACTGACCAATATTCTATTAATCCATTATTAAAAACAGATTAATGTTAGTCTGGTATTACTCTATGTATTAGAGGATATTAGATCAATTTGGTCAACAATGGGCTGTGCAGACTTTAGAAAAAACTTTTTAAAGTTTTAAACTTTGTTAAGATTTAGTGCTATAAATAATTAGCATAATTTAGATTTAGACATTTTTTA
The DNA here is from genome assembly GCA_032718565.1 of Distichodus sexfasciatus. Lineage (NCBI taxonomy): Eukaryota > Metazoa > Chordata > Actinopteri > Characiformes > Distichodontidae > Distichodus > Distichodus sexfasciatus. Next base: position 3,228,830 of record JAVGVS010000007.1, read on the forward strand.
ATCTCTTCAAAGGAAGTCTGTAACATGAAAATGGCCCATTGCCACTAACCTCCTGGTTTCTGACTATGAACACCAGCCTAAATGCAGATACCAAGAAAAAGGCTCACCAGTCAGGTTTCTGTTTATTTCTGTTGTGCACTTAAAGTGTCTGTTGAAATACACCAGAACACTGGAGGTCTAGATTAAGCAAGATGGTTTTTGATAACAGATTAGGGTGGAGAGGGCTGAGCAGAGTGTAAAAGTCAGTGTTTACAGGAGTCAAGTGTTCAGTGATGTGAGGGTGTCTGTGTGGACTAACCTAATGGACCACACCATGTGCTGCCTTCTGCTCTTCCTCATCCTGTTCAAAATGTGAAAAATGTTTCTTAGCACAGTAAACAGAGTAGAGGCCTTATATCTGGGGTTATATGAATACTAAAATGCTACGTTCTTAATTTAAAGTCTCTTAAAATTTGGGAAAAGCAGACAATAGCTGTTTCAGTACTAGTAGTTTGTGATGTGACCTTCAGTTTGTGCTAAATAAATGTATTATTATTATTATTATTATTATTATTATTATTACACCCATATTATTATTGTTACATATATACATATTATTATTATTATTATTATTATTATGCCATAGTAGTTAGTAGTAGTAGTAGTAGTAGTAGTAGTAGTAGTATTACTGAATTGTCTTTATTAAATCAGACACTTTATTTAAGGGGTCAGAAAATATGCAGACTGATGCAAATTACCACATTACATATTCAAAAAGAAGAAGACAAGGATAAACAAATAAAAGACATCATAAAAGCATAGAAACTTTCAAAAAAAAATCAGATGCCAATTCAATTCAAAACCAGTGAAGAAGACAACAGGCCACACACAGAGAAACTCACAGGAAACCTGTAACTCGTAACACTCGTAACGAAAAACACAAGGAGTATAAATACACAAAGACCAAAGGGTCCCATGATTGGTCACAGCAACATAATAAAAGAGGACACTAGAAAGACAAAAAGGGCAAAATTCAATAAAAGTCCTTAACAATAAATGGGGAAAATCACAACTATTACACATTTATGGCTTTCTTTTTCAAATGTATTACTTTAACCTCTTCCATCTATCATAAGTGTAATAAATGAACTTTGTGACATCACATTTCTCTTTTCTTATAAGCTACCTTGTCTGTAAAATTGCCAGGAGCAGGCCATACATTTCATTCGTGTGCTAACTTGAGGCCTAGACCTATATAATATCTACACTTGTCTCTCATCTTTATGAACATAATCTCCACCCCTTCCTAATCCCTGTTTAGCTGAGTTTATCCAACTTATCACCATGCACCTGACCCCAGGGGATTTAAAGACCCAGCGGTGCTCTAAACATCCCAGCAGGGTTCCATCTGGAGAGAGGACGGGGCAAATCTGCTGGGAAAAAACTGCATAGACCAGCTTGGACTTAACAGTTGTTCAAAATAGTCATTCAAAATAGTTATAAACAGGGTTTTGTTTAATGACAGTCATGTGATTTAAGGACAATTTGAATAATTTCATGTATGATTTTTAATTCAAGCCATGCAATTTGTTTTATACTTTTAATCTAAGGTGGTGAATGCTAATACTATTAACACTATTAGTAAAAGTCTTTGTCCTCTCTCTCTCTTTCTCGCTCTCTCTCACTCTTATTCTCTCACTCTCTCTCTCTCTCTCTCTCTCTCTCTCTCTCTCTCTCTCTCGCTCCTCAGCAAGGTGTCTTCCTCGGTGCCATAACAGGGCAGTGTGCAGGCAGCCCAACAAATGTCAGTGTCGACCAGGTTTTTATGGTCATCGTTGCGAACATGCCAATGCCACCACATCGCCGAGCACCTGGTACAGAATCCAGTTACCCCTGACCACTCCATCGCTTGGCATCACAATGCCTCCTGCCACTGCCCCTGCCCTGGTGCCCACCACAGCTGCCCTTCACACCAGCACCTCGCCAGACTCCATGAAAAAATACTCGTTACACTGGCAGCCAACAAGGTAAATTTTCTTCTGAAGGTCTCAGGTTAATGTTTTTTCTTAGAGTGTGTAATTGGGGCACTGTGTCATGTGTACACCAGAATGGCAGAGATTTCTTGTGTTGGCGTCCTTGCAACGTGTAAAGCAATAGAACGGAAAGTATTTCTGTTATTCTCTGTATTAAATGGCCCAGTGACGCAAAAAGTTTCTCTAAGCTCAGTTTTACACATTATAGATTCACAGAAATGCTTCCTTATTAAAGTAGCATTTAAAAGACATTGCAGTTTTGCAATAGAATGTGTTGAAACTTCTGACAGACCTGTGTCAAGACATAGCTCAGTAATATTTTGGATTAAAATTGCTTAAATTATATTAAAATTACATTTCGCATGGTGATTAGTTCGATTAACTCTGCTAAACAGGGATTAGGAAGAGGTGGGGATAATGTTCGTAAATTACATTTGTTAAATTAGCATTTTCTTGCACTTGTCATTTCTCATATGATGTCCGTTCTGCCTCCTTAATTAATAATTTACAGTAGACAAGAGGCTGTTGGTAGCGTAACAATTGCTGGTTAAGGTTGCTGGTTCAAGTCCCGGACAGATAAAGGTTCCACTGAGGAACTCATGAGAAAGGTACAGTCCCCAGGCACTGTTCCCCGAGCACTGCCAAAAAGCTGCTCACTGGTCCTTCACGGATGGGCTGAATAGAGAGGTCACATTTTGTTGTGGTGCACTGTGTGCTGTGCTGAGGTGTGTGCAATGGAAAATAATCACTCACTTAAGTTCACACACAATTCAGTGATGGAAGTTATAGCAAAGGACTGTCTACAGGAGGCGCTCTTGTTCTCCATATTAATATACAGTACACTGTACCATTTGTATGCACTACAGTATGATTACCAGAGTCAGACAGGAGTGTGTGTGTTTGTGTGTGCATACAGGTTTTTAGATGTTATGTGTCTCCTATAAGATAGGAATACCTGAGATTTGTCAGAATGGCTGGTCCTAATAAGGAAGAAATGCAATTATTATAAAGTCATTTATTTGATAAGGTAAAAAAGTGAAACGATTTGCTTTTGGTTACTTTGGTTAAGTTTAGGGTTAGGGGTAGCTGTAGTGTTATTTACATTTAGTCATAGAGGTTTCTCACAAAAAAGATGCAACTTTGTATATGCCTGTGCCTCCTCGAGACCTCAAATAACCTTACAGATTCTCATACAGCTCTTCTTAGTAGAAATGAAAAATAGAGCTCTCACTAATATTTCTGAACCTTTTCAGAATCTTTGCCAAGATGAGATTATCTGTAAAAGAAGACATTCTCTCTCACTCTCTTAATCTCTCATGTTTTTATTATCATTGGCCTGCTCCTTGGGTCAGTTCATTTGAAGCTTTTTCTATTGTATTTCAATGACTGTCAATGCAATGCATTTGAGGAATTCTGTTCAATGACAATGAAAAATGTTGTCATCTGTTATAATAAGATCCACCTTTCTTTGAATGTCTGAACTGGTATTATTGATGTGATGTATTTTGGAGTGGAATTCAGAACTGTCTTCTAGAAGACTTCTCATCGTTTGATATCCAGAATTAAACGATGCTTCTCTGCTTTTCTGTGTTTTTGTCTTCTGTCAGATCAGTACTTCCTATCTGTCTTTCTCTGTTTCAGTCTCATTTTATCACATGCACTCTGTCTCTTGTGTAAGTCAGTTACCTCTTTTAAAGTCATGTGTATAGATTCATAGGAGTCCAGAGATATAAATTCAAAATACTCATTGTTTTTAATTCTGGATATCTGATCTGAATAATAGTGTGTGATTTTCAGAGATTTTCAGATTTTTTTCTCTTTAATCTAAGGAAGGAAAGACTTGGTACTGTGGAACAATTTTCTGACAATGGTTTATTGAAAGGCTTGTTTGTAAATCTTCTAGCAGTCGCCATCTTCCTGAAAGATTGCTATTTCCCAACTGCCCGCAAACATATGCAGTGGTAGTGAAAGTAAAAATAAGGTCTTTGATAATCTTTGATAATAGATTCTGCTGGTCATGATCACTGGTTCATAATTAGGTAATTTTTTCTGCTGCTAACTAAAAGTAGCCTTTCCATTTTCCATTCCAACCAGTCTCTGAACATCATCCATTAAGAGATTTCACTCTACAGTACTCTCAGTACGGTGCGCTCACGAGAGACGTTTCCTGGTGAGAATGATCAAATGGTCATGAGAAAAAATCATGTCTTCTTGAGGATGAAAAGTATCAGGGTTATTTTAACAAATCAGGGAGGATGAAGCTAGATTTAACAAATGCTGTTCATTTTGTAGAGGCTCAGTGCAAATCCAGATGTGCCACAGGGGTCTGTGCTGGGTCCCAGCCAAATGTCTTATGTCATGTCTTAAAGGAGGGGGGCCTCCTCACTCAAAAAACTTGTTCTTTGTTATCCATGTGTCTGTGAGTTAGCACTTATAAAGTGGGTGTGTGTTGCTTCTCCTTGCGTTATTTATTTGCTCTACCACACAAAATTCACCAGGCATATGAAAGAATGAGCTTATTTAGTCAGACTTGGCAGTAAAACTGGGATTTTGAATGGAAAGTTGTTAGCCTGTTTTTGAGCATTTTTTCTGGGTGTTTATACTGTACATCGAATTTCAGACCTGATGTCATGGACCTCCCCTTATGTTTACTCCGCCATGCCAAGACCCTGTTTGTTATATTTCACTCTCATAAAGTGCCTTATTTTGACTGTAAGAGTAATGTAGCAGGCTAACAGCATTTGTCTTGCTCACCAAAGACAGTATGCATTACCTCAGTCCACTACAGAAAGCATTTCTGTCTGTGTATTTAGCTCTGAGTTAATATTTTTCCTGAAAGATTTATATTTACATTTATGGCATTTACCAGGCACTGTTAACCAGTGGGACGGGGACATTTGTCATAGAGCAACCTGCGATTAAGGCTCTTGCTCAGGAGCTCATGTTGGTCATTCTAGCTTTAGGATAAAGCTGAATTTCAACTTCTTGATCCATAGACAAGTATAGTACTCGTCTATGGACCAAGAGGTTGAAATTCAGCTTTATCCTAAAACTAGAAAGACCAACATGAGCCCCTGAGCAAGACCCTTAGGTCGACACCAAACCTTAAGAAAAAATACTCTAAAGGAAAAATACACAACAAACAAAATCTGTGAGTTTACAGACTTTTCAGAGCAGCTGGCAACATCATCGGTACATCTCTCCCGCCACTGCAGGACATCTTCTGCAAACACTGCATGAGGAGGGCCTCCTGCTCGACCCCTCACATCCTTCACATGGACTCTTTACACTCCTCCCATCCGGCAGACGCTATCGCAGCATCAGAACTCTATCCACCAGGATGTGTGATAGCTTTTTCCCACAAGTCATCAGACTCCTGAATACACTTCCTGCCCTCACACCCCCCCCCCCCACACACACACACCCAGACTGTGAACTAACTGACCACTGCACTTTACACATCACTGTAGTGGTGATGCACTTTATTTTTGCTACTATACAGACTATTTCCTCCTCAAATGACTGTTGACACAACACTGCAATAAATGTTTTTGCACTGCTGCCACTATTTGCACAAATATTGAACATTGAATGTATAAATAGACTGGATATAGAATTCTTTTCATACTATAACTGTTTCTAACCTCCTGCACATCCAGTGTAAAAGTCAATTCCACATTGTAGGTAATACTGCATCCAAACTGTCTCTCTATCTACCTCTATTTCTAATTCTAGTTCTAGTTTAAAGTTATATTTAGTATTCCATGTCTAGTTTAAAATGTATATTTTGTACTTTATTTATTATTGTTTATGTCCATGTGCCTTAATTGTTCTTTGTTCCCTTTTTCCTACTGCACTGTTAAAACTGGAGCCACGTCGTCTTGTCTCTCTATGTGTCTGTACAGTATATAGCAGAGATGACAATAAAGTTTACTTTGACTTGACTTTGACTTTGACTTTTGTGCATTTTCATATTGTAATTGGGATTTATGTGTGTATTTTGTGTGTGTATCTGTCTTTGCAGTATGAAGGAGTCCCACACAGTGATGCTGAAGAAAGCTCTAACCAGTGGAGTGGGAGGGAGTAAGATCACTAATGTTCTGCTGAAGCACATTGAGACAGAGAGAAACAGAAAAGACTCTTCATCCAACACTGCAGGAATTCAGGAGCCCAGCACGAAAGCCTTTCACACCCAGCATGGCCAGTACACCCTCATATACACACCAGGTCAGTCAAACGTCTGTTGGTATGCAGTATAGCGCAATTATTTAGCTTCTAAAGGAAACAAATTGACCCTGTTCAAATAAAGAAGTATCACAATTTTCAGATATTTATTCAGTAATTTTATTAACAAATTCTGACTTTGCCCTTCTTTCCGTCTGAAAGCACAGAGCAGTGTAGATTTCAAGATTTACATGTACAATTGCTGGTTATTACTGGTTAAATTGGTAAAAGGGGCATAAAAGGGCATTGAAACCCCCAAAGATTAAATCTTGTTTCACACTGCTTAAAAAGGGACATTTGTCCACCCTATATTTTTAATAACAAAAGGGCAAGCTATAAATATCACACAAAATTCACATTTAGCCTTTTATGTGCAAATAACCCACACTGTTATTGTTTTCACTGCTAGGCGAGACATTCCTCAAAAATGCCTTAGAGGGTTTTGTGCCCCTTTAAGCTGTTTTGCCAAGCTGGTTTGGTTCCAAAAACGCTATGAAGGTATTTAAGCACAGATTATTACAGTAAGAAATATGGACTAACACATGATGATAACCAGCAAGACCTACTATTTTTAGTTGGGCCTTAATTCCAGACTTTTCCAGTTTTTGTCCAGTTATGTTGGTCAAAAGCACCAAGAGATTTGTTTAAGCTGACCAAAAACACCTTTCAAAAATCACACCACCTCACTACTTTCCAAAGCCTGTAAGTATGTGTTTCAAACATGGTACCGTGCGTGATGTGAGAGAGCTGCAGCGGCTTCCAAAACACAACCATGAATGGAGTATCTTGTTTTAATAATTTGGCCCATTTCCTATTTTATGAAAACTTCTGGAGCAAGATAAGGTTATCGCAGGGTAAATTTTGGGTAGCCTGGAATGAGGCAGACTCAGATAGGCCATTGTAGCAGATTCCTGTCATTGTTTGGCTTGGCCCAGGGGTATAGGTGCAGTAATTACTCTGGGCAAGATTGATGTGGTTTGCTAATGGGAACTATAGTGTGACCTCAGTGACCTCATAACATGACGGATCAGCGGTTTTGTGGCAAGAAACGGAGGAACGGAGGTGGGGTGACCAAGTTTTCAGAATAACAAACATGATATAAGACCCGTGTCTAGTGGTTCATACATGCTCACAGATTTTTCAAGGATGTCAGTTAGCTTCGAATTAGGATGAACCAGAAATCCAGGGGTAGGATTTTATGCTGCGACTTCTTGGTCCGGAGGCGAGTGTCCTAACCAGTAGGCCACCGTCACCCCAAATTGTGTCTTGAATGTTTTTGTAACAGCACAACACTGTATTTCACTCTATGTGGATGATCAATTTCATGCTATCCAATGACAACCTATTATGTTAATAACAAATAAATCATCAAGGATACTCAGCTATGAACCAAGAGTTTGGATCTTCTATCCTACCGCCAGCGCTGTGCGAGTACTTGGTAATTAGACAATGTAAGGCACTCTGGATGTGAGGGACTGTGTCATTTAGTGTCATTAGAATTTGTTTAATTTAGATTTAGATTTTTAAAAGGCCATGAAAAACACTAGCCTTGTTCCTCTCTGGTATTCTACTATTTAAGTTCTTACTCTCATAAATGACTTAGTTTTGAATGTTTGATTTACTAGGCATGGTATAGTTTTTGGCAAAATTTTGGCACCAAAATGGTAAAGTTAGGGTAAAGAGTGTGGCGAACCACTAGATGCCCCATTTTCAGCAGTCAAACTTCAGTTAACCCGGTCCCAAGTACATTGAACTCTGGGATTGTTTTAAGCTGAAGTTCATTTCCATGACCACTCTGTTTCCATCAATCTCCTACTAAAGATTCTCACTTCCAGCCGGAACAGGGAACCTTGGAACGAGTGCTTGTCTGCTCCACGTGGAAGAAACGCTGTTAAAGTCCAGAATTCTTGAAACCCAACTCTCACTGTAGGCCATAAAGAGGAAATCCAAGTTTCCACGTAGGGGTTGAGTTTGTAAAGTTGTGGGGAGTTCGCTCTGCAAACTCTCAGCATTCCTGTGGCTCAAGGAAAGCCGTACTTTTTCATGTCTGACCCAGATCAGTGATGTTGTGCAAAAGTGCGTTCTCGCAAATATTTACATTGAAGTAAATTGAAAGAGAGAATACAGTTGTTCAGGTTAGATTGCATTAAAAATGGAAATAGGAACCTGTGGCAGTGTCTAAGTAGCAATGCACCATTGTAGAATAAGTGGCTTATCATTAATGTGTATAATGAATGATGCTGCTTTACTGCAGCTAAAGAACCATTCAGTCTGGATTTTGGTGTGTCAGCTTTGCTTTGCCAAATGAGGATGCTTGTCTGACACTGTGTTGATGTTGGCAATGTTGGAAACCACAGCGATATGCTCAGTGTTTTCCTCCACGTCTCTGCGCACACTTTGTCTCTGAACTGGTTGCGATACTTTGTGTAACTATAAGGTCAGACATGGAATACAGAGTGAAATATAACAGCAAAAAATGTTTAAAGAAAATTACATTCACGGATCAAAGCCGAAATGTTTAAAGGTATGATTGATTCCTGAATTTTCTTTAAATATGCCTAAAACTTGGGCATAAAGTTTAGACCTCTTGAGATTCCACTCTTTGTAACGTAATGGCATTTGGGGTCCTTAGAGAGATGTTGTGCTGTGTAAGAGAGCTTATGTAAGCAGGCCCCATGTTGAGTAGAGTCATTAGTTATTACAAAAATAACCCCAGACTTGTGACATCACTAACTAAACAACAGAACATCATCACCACCCCCTTACCTTCAACCCACTGAACATCAACCTGAAGTTGATGCAAAGCATGTACTTTCTTCAACAAACACCAATGGTTTTTGCTAGACGCCAACATTCTAATCTGAACCAAACTTAATTTTCGAACAAATTACATCATTATAATTTTGCCAGCTGGCTTTAAATTATTCAGAGAGAAAGACAAGCCTAATGAGCCAATGTGAAAATGCAAAACATTCTAGAGACTTCCCAACAATCATGCACCAAATCTGGCTTGGCTTTTAACTTTATCTTCTTATTGGAGAGCGGCAAAAAGCAGTAACTCTGGTTTTTGTAATGAAGCAGATGTTTGGAATTTACACTCAATTACTGCCTCTTTATATTTAATGATAATCAAATGTCATTCTCCAAGATACTCTTACATGACTGACAATTCCTCCAGTACTTATTCATTCTCCTCTGTTGAAGCCTTACTGACCACTGGAAAACAGTATTAATTTGGATTAGCGTGACATAAAGAATCTATTAGCAATTATTAGTGTTGCATTTATTCTAAACATGCCATCTAAATAAGCAGGTGACTGTAGTGTCCCATGATAGGTTTGGATGGCTCTGACTTTGGACTCATGTCTGGCCTCAGACCAGCCAATGACCACCATAAGCCAGTTTGTAGTTGGTTGTCTGAATGATTTTATAGTGGTTCATGATGGTGATATGGTTGGTGTTGGGGCTTGTTCATATTCATAAGGTGATGATGGTCTAGTGGTAGCATACTTGCAGAAGCTACTTTTAAATGGCAGCTACAAACTACGTATGGTTAAAAATAACAAAGCTACAACCAAAATACTATTTTGACTTGACTTGACTTAAAATAGTAGCTAGCTACACTACAAACTACAAAGTAAAAGTGGATAACTAGATGGAAGCTATTTTATCCAGTAATGCTTAATATTTGTGCTGTAGGATACTTTTAAAGTAAATGAGATTAAAATCAATTAGAAGTAATAGGAAAATCAATATCTTTGACAATTTAATGTCACATCACAAAAGGTTTCAATTATGTTTATGTTTGGGGCGGTTAGTAGCATAATGACTAGGGTGTTCGCCCAGTGATTGGAAAGTCCGGTAAAGGTCCCGCGAAGTACTCATGAGCGAGGTACCATCCCCAAGCACTGCTACCCAGGTGCTGCCCATGTCAGCTGCTCCCTGCTCCTTCACGGAGGGGTCAAATGCAAAGGTCACATAGGGTTCAAATCCTACTTCAGGCATCATCATCATTGGGTCCTAGCACAAGATCCTTAACCCCAAGTTTCTCCAGAGAGACTGTCCCTGTAATTAGGAAATTGATCTGAAAAATGCCAGAAATGTAAACATAATAAAGTTGGTGCTGGAGTGGTTATTGCTCATGTGGTTGGTGTTGGTGTGATTGTAATGTGGTTGGTGTTTATTTGACAGCGGTGAAGTGACTGAAACCCAACATTGGTGATTCTAAGATGGGGTTTGAATCCCAGGGACTACCTTTGAGTCCCTTAGCAAGGCCCTTAACCCCAAGGAAGGGCCCTAAGCTCCATGGAAACTGTCCTTGATGTTAGGAAATGTAAGTTGCTCTGGATAAGAGCGTCTGCTAAATGCTGTAAATTAAGCATAAAGACCCATATAAAAATTGTTTGTCTGACCATGTACGATTAACCTTATCTGTCCATTGGAAGATAGCATTCTAAGATACCATTCTAAAGCAGGCGGTAGGTTTTTGATAAGACAGAGTGTAGATCATCCCCATAGAGGCGGACAGAGCTGGATCCTTCCTGCAGTATCATGGCTAATTTAACACCAGGCCTTATACCGCCAGCAGCTGGATTTGGCAGAGTTAGGCTGCTTTGTCTGGAATTTCACACGTGGAGCAATTATGAAATGGAGGCTCCTCAGGAAACTCCTACACTCTTAACTCTAAACTCCTAAACCTGCCTATTCACACTCCGCTCTCGAGTCGGTCTGGGCCAGACGCGCACGCGTGGGCTGGAAGGTGAAGCCTTATTTGGGTCAGCCAGCTTTCAGCTCGTGAAAGAAATTTGGAAAACATATTAACGTATTAAACATGGTCACTGGGAGCAGCTAATAAAAACCGTTTTCCATGTGAAATGCTAATGTTTGGTAAATTGCACGTGGTGAGCAGAGGAGGCGGAATATAAATCAGGAGTGCTGACCTGCAGAGGGGCGCTATGAAGCCGATATAAGCGCTGAGGTGCTGCTTTAGCTGTGGATTTAGGAGTCAGTGTCAGGCCACTAGAGAACTGCAGGCCTGACCACATGGCAGTGTTGAAAATGCAGAGTGAAAGAAAAATACACACGTCCCTCAGTCCATAAGCCCCTCTTACTCATATACATACAGGATATGTACACACACATTTCTCTCTCTGTCTTTCTGTGTCTCTCATCTCCTTTCTTCATTCTACTTCTTCTTCCTTTCTTAGATTATTCTCTGCCCCTTCTCTCTTTTCTTTCTTGGTCGGTCTCTCTCTCTATCTCTTGCTTTCCCTCTCACTCTCTCTCTCTCTCTGCTCTCATTCGCTATTTTTTGTTCTTACTCTTCTCATACAAACTCACACCTCTCTCTCTCCCACACTTTCTGACTTCATCTGCTTTTTCTTTTTCCTTCTGCTCTCTTCCATTCTTTTCTCTTGCATTCTCCCTTTCACTCTGCTCGCTGTATCTCTTTTTTCTCCTTTCTCGCAGTCTCTCACGCACTCACACTCTTGCGCTCTCTTTACTCTCTTTCCCTTTTCACTCTCTGCTCTGCCTTTCTATCGGTCTCTCTCCTTTCTTAATCTCTCTGCTTGTTGTCCCTTTCATTTTCCTTTCCTACTTTCCGTCTCACACACACAGTCTCTCACACTCTCTCTCCTTACTCTGTCAGCTCTGCCTTTCTCTCTCTCTCTCCCTCTTTTCTCTCCCCCTTTTTCACCACCCACTCTACTCTGTCCGCTCATATGACGGAGAGTTCTGCTGTTGTACGAGGAGCAGGGGAACGTGCTGTAGCTTGTGGGTGTGTGTGAGAGTGTGTGAGCGTTAGCATGGGGCAGGGAGGCAGGGCAGCAAACAGGATGTAACTCTGGAGTGTGATGGACCTGAACTTCACTTCACGGCATGTCTGGATGGCAGCCCACCGTGCGCTAACTACGCTGCTTCTGATTACCAGTCGGACTCACTTCTCTCAAATAGCATACTCAAGACTTCTTTGCTCCTTCTAAACACATTCTTTCACACACACACACACACACACACACAGGTGTCTTTCAAAGTGTCTAAAAGGCTTCTGGCTTGTGTGTGTGGCCACATTTGCTGAAGAAGTTAAAGAACCTGCTCTTTATTCATTTTTTCTCCTTTTTTACTTTCCTTTCGTGGATAGAAGAGGAAAGGGAGAATTAAAACCAGGGCTGACTGGACTTCCCTCAAGACGTTCTGTGACCCTTACGGGTGTAAGCATGTGTGTGCATGTGTGTGTGTTGCGAGTGTGAGCCCGACTCATCATGCTTCTGAGACTGACTGTTTTCCTCTACCTGGGCTTGATCCCATGGTGTTCCCCAGCCGCCAGCCAGCGGACAGTGGGGCTGCGCGGAGGTCAGGAACGGATTAAAGTCCTCTTCACGCCGACCGTCTGCAGGTTGCGTTGCACCCAGGGACGCTGCACCAATTACTGTGAGCGGGGAAACATCACCACCGTCTACAACAGCGAGCAAGCTGGAGGCGAGGCACCAGCGTCTGGATTCAGAGTCTGTGAGTAGCCTGGATACACACATATACACAAGTACTGCAAAAATGAGAGTGTAAACATCTTGAATTTTGAGAATTTGTTTGAGATTTGTAATTCTGAGATCCCCCAAATATTATGTTGAGATTTTATATATATAGGGCTGGGCGATATGACCACAAATCAATATCACGATTCATTGGACAGTTTACCTAAAAATAATGAATGAAAAATTATTTTGTTTCGTGTTTTTTTGTTTGTATTTTACCTTCAGAGTTCAGCAGCAAGGTCTGTATTGCAAATATGGTCAACTATTAAATCTGAGAGATTTAAGGAGTATATATTTACAAAATTATTGACTACACAATTTTAAGAATAATTGAAGTAATCCTCATGGGCAAGATTACATTGATTATAGGTTTCTGAATGTTGGTTATTAGTCAAATAGTTTTGATTATTTTTCCATTTATTGTTCTTTATCTTCATTTAAAAAGTCATATTTCTTTACTTACTACTCATGTTGTATTAATATATACTTTATATACAGTATATAAAGTATATATTTCATGTCATACACTACCAGTCGAAAGTTTGGACACACCTTCCCATTCAATGTTTTTTCTTTATTTTCATTACTATTTACATTGTAGATTCTCACTAAAGGCATCAAAACTATGAATGAACTGTGTAAGGGCTATTTGACCAAGAATGAGAGTGATGGAGCGCTGCGCCAGATAGCCTGACCTCTACAGTCACCTGACCAAACCCAATCGAGATGGTTAGGGATGAGATGGACCGCAGAGTGGAGACAAAAGGTCCAACAAGTGCTCAGCATCTCTGGGAACTCCTTCAAGACTGTTGGAAAACCATTTCAGGTGACTACCTCATGAAGCTCAGCGAGAGAATGCCAAGAGTGTGCAAAGCAGTGATCAAAGCAAAGGGTGGTTATTTTCAAGAATCTAAGATATAAAACATGTTCTGGGTTATTTCACACTTTTTTTTACTACATAATTCCGTATGTGTTCATTCATAGTGCCTTCAGTGAGAATCTACAATGTAAATAGTCATGATAATAAAGAATAAAACATTGAATAGGACGGTGTGTCCAAACTTTTGACTGGTAGTGTATGTCATATGTTGTATGCATGCATTTGGTATGTATTACAAAAATGAAATAAGAAAAAAGATTCTGCATTGTATCTTTTAACTTGATAAGAAAGTTCCCAAAAGACTGTTAAAGACAATCTCTATATCCAGGATATTTGTAAGTCACATTTTGGTGCATGCAATTCTCCTGCATCCACAGAAACTATTACAACATGTAATAGTGAGTGTGAGAACCTTGTATACATGCTCAGGTTTGACAGCTTTGTGTAACATTTATGAATTATTAGTTTGAGAATGACATGAAAGGCAAGCAAACGAAGTGGTGAGCTATAAATATGAAATAAATATGAGAATCGTTTGATCTGTAAAGATGTGACAGTGTGAAGATGTGCGAAATGAGAGAATGACTCTGGTGTGTCAATGTCTCCGTCTCAGCAATCACCAGCCAGACTCTACCCACGCATTTCTGAATACCTCATATTACCTGGGACCTGGAATGAAGGATGGGCTTGGCTTGGTAAAAGTGTGTGTGTGTGTGGATTAAAGTGAGATAGAGAGCCATACAAACTGAGAGTAAGCAGTCAGTAAGAGAAAGATTAAGAAAGTAAAATTTGAGTAGGAGTAAACCTTCATGTGCAACAGACGCTATCATTTGAGAGAGAGATTATGTGTGTGTATGAGACGGATAATGAAATGTGTGTGTGTGTGTGAGAGAGAGAGAGAAAGTGCATAGTGTGTGTCCATCAGTGCTCTGGTGGTGTGTGTCTTTTGAATTCTCCTCTGATGTTTTTATTCAGGTTCTCTGTCTGCTGAGCTGCACTTCATGTCCAACAGAAAAATCGTATCCAGTGCTTCCAGAAACACTCTGACCTATTTATACAAACTCTGCTGGTAATTTCCAGCAAGGGATCCTGATTACGTGTGTGTGGACACGGCGTTGCGCAAATGGCCATTGCACACTGTATACTGACAAAACTGTATCTTTAACACGGCAAAGAATCTCTTTTAACATAAAAGAACTGTATGAAATACATATACTTTACATGACGTTATGGCAGCCACTTGTGGACAGCTCCAATTTCTCCCCTCATCTACAGTTTAGACTTCAAACAGCTTTGAGAAGCTTTGATACTGGACCAAGGTTTCAGGCGTGTGATCTTTAAAAGTGCATTCAGCTCCTCAGCAGGAGAGTTGGCATCATACCAGTCAGTGGAATGGGAAGTGATGGTGGCACAGTTGACTGAATTGTCTAGCGTGGCTTGTTAACTCGTCTGAAGAGCGAATTACTTTACAGAACTAAGAACATGATTTCTGGCAGAGGCAACAAATGACAAAAGTGTTGAGCAATAAAGAAAGGAATGTAAGGGTTCAGGGAGATCTTGAAGAAATGATTGTACATGAGAAGATGAGAAATGTAGAAAACTACATGTAAAATAAGGTAAAGGAGTGGTGCTGAGGTACTGGGGACTGTGTGACCGAAACCCTGTGTTGGTGACATCAAGATTTACATTGATAGAATTTATCAGATGCTTTTTCATCAGACGCTACTATACAGACAGTCTCCCTGGAGCAACTTTAAGTTTAAGGTCCTTGTTCAGGGGTCCTTTGGTGGTAAGAGCTGGCAAGAGGAATTTCCTGGGTTTGGACCTACAGCCTCTTGGTTTAAAGGCCACCACCACCAAGATTAGGGTTTGAAATAGCGGGAGAACCTAAAACCAAGTCCCTTAATCCCTGGTTGCAACAGGGAAGCTGTTTCTATAATTAGGAAATGGAAGGGGAGGATTACCTGTTACAGGGTCAAAGGTAAATTTAAAGAACGAATCCTTCACTCACAGATTAGGCCATAATAAGAAATCTATAATAGATAAAGAGCATGATAGGAGATAGAATAATAATAATATTATGAATGGATGAATAAATATGCATGTAGATCACACGTTTTGGTTTAGAGGTGTGTGTGTATGTCTGCACTCTGTCTTATGCCCACTCCTGGACCAGCCTATAAAATCCTGTCTATTATCTAATCGTTCCCCAGTACTAATATGTTGCAGGTCCTGGCAGGGCATAGGGAGATCATATTGCAGGTCCTGGCAGGATAAAGGGAGGCACACATGTTAGACATCAAGGCTGTGCTGCTTTATGGCCAGCAGAAGATGAAACCAGGATTTTCACCCACTGTGGTAGCAGCGTGCAGTGAATACTGTGTTCTCTTCAAGTGTTAAGTCCATAACATGGAACCCTTTGCTCTGAAAATGGTGTTTTAACACTTACTTCCCTAACATTTCTGATCCAACTTTTCAGTCAATAGGCGACCCTTTCTGATTTTAAAGGGATATATAGGTTAATGAAACCATGAAAGCTTAGGTTATAACCAAGGGTTGCACCATACTGGAAAAAATTGACATTACATTGTTTTTTATGCAATAGTAATCTTGCAGTATATTTAAGAAAATCTAGGATTTTCTAGGAGAGTTATCTCTCTTTGGAAATAACAATAATAATAATAATAATAATAATAATAATAATAATAATAATATAACTGCAAGCAGTGATTACAGGGGCCATGCAGTTTGCAGCTTTATCAGTTTTTGACGAATCGAAGTGGACGGATGTTGACATGTTGACACATTTCATCCTTTTATCTAGGGTGCTACGGTTCAAAACTTATTAGACAAAACGCAAAATAGCTTATTATAGTGCCACCAACTGGCAGAGTGGTGCGATTTTTTTTTTTTGCCTGAGTAGTGCGAGGGGTACCAGACCTACCTGCCAAATTTCAAAGCTGTAGCCCACCCAGAGCTGGATTTCTATGACACTCAGTGTGTGGCATTGCAGTCCTATGCCAAGCCCTCCACATTTATTTGCATATTACAGCCAAATGAAGACCTAAATTAAAAATGTGCTCGATAATAATTAAAGAAGAATGTCGTGGGATTCAAATGATACCAGTTGCATGCAGATTGGATAAAAATACAGGGTCTAGTTTGCAAGAGATGGTTTTGCATATTATGCAAATTAGCGAGAAATCCAATATGGCAGAAATAGATGCGAGGGTCTATAAAGATTTGTCTTGACCCAAGGAGTAAGGTGGTATAAGATTTTTGAGAATCAGAGCTATGGTTCAAAAGTTATTAGGCAAAATGCAAAATAGCTTATTATAGCGCCACCAACTGGCAGAGTGGTGCAATCTTTTTTTTTTGCCTGAGTAGTCGGTGGGATTTGGACTGTTGGGGTTTGGGCAGAGTGGTGCAATTTTTTTTGCCTGAGTAGAGGGTGGGGTCCCGGATCTGCCTGCCAAATTTCAAAGCTGTAGCCCACCCAGAGCCGGATTTCTATGACACTCGGTGTGTGGTGTTGCAGTCCTATGCCAAGCCCACCACATTTATTTGCATATTACAGAAATATGAAGACCTAAATTAAAAATGTGCTCGATAATAATTAAAGAAGAATGTCTTAGAATTCAAATGATACCAGTTGCATGCAGATTGGACAAAAATCCAGGGACTAGTTCTAAAAGATGGGTTTTCATTTTATGCAAATTAGTGAAAAAGCAATAACAAGCAATCTAGAATCATGGTTTTCCAAGTTTGATTGCATATGATACTGCACATCCTGCAATGTGACATCACACATGATGAATTTGAAATTATGTACAGTGGAGTCCTTCTATATGCAGTCCGTTTTGTTTGAACGTCACATTCAAATGGATTTTCCTCATATGCATTTTGACTTTTATTCTAATGATAGATTTGATCTCGTGAGGTTACTGGTCTAGTCTCTGTGTGGTTAAAGTTGCTTGTTGGTGGTGCAGGTTTCATGCTGAAGCCACAATTCGCACTGTTTTGTGTTTAATTCTGTGTGTGTTAAGTTACAAATACATTATGAGGGATTACAAATCATATAATTGTTCTACATTACATCTGACTTTTCAAAAGCTCCAAACTACAGCATTTTCTCTCAGCGCTAATTAGTTTACCTGTGATGGACCTGAGTGTAACAGAAACATCTGGATAATTGTACATGGCCAAGTAATAGCGTGTGTGCCTGTGTGTTTCTTTAATCCGTTCTCTGGAAGTCTCATCTCTCCACCATTTTCATCAGTTTCTAGTTTCTGTGCCCCTTGGTGTTTTGGCCTCTTTCTTCTGACCCTTGACCCCCCTCCCATCAGCAGACATGGTCCATAGCATTCAAACTGCTGTGGTTCATATAGTGAGTGCTGTTCTTGGACTGCACTGTATTTTCAGGATGTATTCTTGGTTTACTAAAGTCCAAACTATTCCTTCACTTACTGTTCAGAATTGACAGTCACTTTGTTAGATTCTACATAGACTACATTTATATTAAAAGGTTGAACTCCATTTGTTAATGACATTAACTCTGTTTTAATAAAGCGTTTTAATAAACATTTTAAAAAGGGGTGTAAATCATGTGTTTCATCATGACACAGTATTATACTGTCCATCTGTCCATCCATTATCCAAACTGCTTAATCCCAAATGGGGTCACAGGGGGACCAGAGCCTATCCCGGGAACTACTGGCGCAAGGCGGGGACCAACCCTGGGCAGGGGCCAACACAATGCAAATCACACACTCTCAGTCACATCTTATGGGGCCAATTTAGAGTCACCAATTAACCGCAAACACAGGGAGAGCATCGAAACTCCACACAGAAAGGCCCTACAGCCGACCTGGGGACTGAACCCAGGACTTTCTAGTTGTGAGGCGAGAGCACTAACCACTGCGCCACCGTGCCGCCCACGATATTGTACTGATTCAATATAATACAGTGTCACAATTGGAGAATGTGACAACGTCTTTTATGACACAAATTCAAGTAGATTCAATTTTTTTGATCGTCACAAAAAGCAACTAAAATATGATTTTTGACTTTTTTTTTTACCTGAACTGAACAAGACATATAAAGGAATAACTATCTTCTCTTTTAATAATCATATACCCCTTTTTCAATATACAGTAACATTTATATACAGTGTCTGCTCACTGTTTTTATTTTAGGTGGATGATGGGCTTGGTGATTAGTTTGGTGATGGGCTTGTTGATCATTGAATTGATGTATCAGAGTAGAATGATGTATCGTTACACCCATGTTTTGAGACAATAACTCTTTGATTTTCATTCACTTTTCAGCAACTTTCCCTTCCACCATTGGAAACAAGGAGCATCACAGGACATGAGGCAGATTTGGTACATGTGGCACAGTTTGTGTTTAGGTCTTCACTAGTGTGAAGGTCCAACATTGAAGCGCTTACTTTTCTCTCTATTTCTGTTCATCTCACTTGTTGGTGCACGCCACAGTAATATTTGAACTGAGGGGACAGATTTACTCAAACTGGGGGGGTTCCCCAGTGGGTTGGCCCTTTAAATGTATATTTAAAACAAACAGTCACCTTACAAGAGAATTGTAATGTCCACTGAAGCCAAACCCCTTCTGGCCTTGTTGGACTAAAAAGAATTGGTCCATTTTAGATTTGACCACATGTGGCACAGTGTGAAGTAATGAAGTAATGAAAACTACCATTTTTGGACCTACTAGCCATTCCTGTGCCTTTGTGAATTGGAAAATGTTGTAATTTAGCCCTGCCCAATTCTGGATCCGCTTGCTTAAGTAACTCTTGCTCTATCTCTTTCTCTCTCTCACACACTCTCCGTAGTGACCTACTTTGCCTTGTCATGCTGCTGCTCAAGTGTGTTGATCCAGATTCGCAGATGTAGGAACATTTTTCATGCAGGTTCTGTCCTTGTTGTCACCAAGGAAATAATTTAACAGTAACGTAACTTGGCGTGTATCACTCGCACGTTTGTGTGTTTTGTGTTAGTAAGTTGTAAAACTCTGGGCCCTGAAACAGGAGAGATTCTCTTTTATGGAGATGCAGGACTGTAGATCTCACTCCTCCGTCCACATGCAGGACGCGTCTGGGCCATGTGTCTTTAATTTACCTCTAAACATTTTTCCCTCCACAACCTCTCCCCCACTTTTTCCTCATTTCTTTGAATTGAATATTAATGCAGTCAGCCTTGGAGTACTCACACACATATCCAGTGTGTGTGTGTGTGTGTGTTTAAGATGTTCCTCATTTAAGTGTAGCCCCTTTTATCTTTATCATTAATTCAAAGTGATACATCAACCCTACTGAGAGGAAGTGATGTCATAAATAGCAGCTGGCCATCTTCGTCTGATTTGTTACTAAAATGTCATCACACACACACACACACAAGCTTGTAATTGACATAATCTTACTCGTGATGATTACTTAGATTATTTTTGAACTTTTGTTAATACTTTTCCCAGCGTGTGTTAATATACTTTCCCCTTAAAACCTTTTATCACATGACAACTACAACTACAACTACATTCGAGTGTTTTGTTTGTCAAAAAGATAAGACATGCACTTTTTCTCATACTGTACACACCTATATAGCATGAACCATGTTAGTGAACAAAGAGGGCAAAGAAACCAAAAACAAAACAGATGTTCATTAATTGTAATCTAGCTAAAATCTTTGTGTGTGTGTGTGTGTAGATGCTTGGACACTCAAAAGGCATCACACCTCCTTTTCTCTTAATTTAAAATTCTTTGCCATGGACATTAAACTCTGTCTTTCTCTCTCTTTCCCTCTCTCTCGCCAAACACTCACGCACACACACACACACAGCTGGAGTGATGTGTCCTAGCAAACAATTAGGTTTTGTTAGCTTAAACTGTGTGAGGTCATCACCATAGTAATGTCAAGAGAGAGGGGAGTGTGAGGGCTGAGGCTGGACATATGCTGTACACGTGTGTGTGTGCGTGTGTTACAATGGCAAGTGAGATGTGATGAGTCTTAGGCCCTTTAAGAGTGTATTTCATGTTAACACCTGCCATTTTTCTATAGCGATCCGACATTCATGAAGTGCAACAGGGGTTTAGTTGTGGGGAGAACTCCACTAAATATTCTTGATTGCATTATTTTCAGCACATTTCCAGCTCTGACACAGCATTGCAACATGGTCATTGACTTGGGATTGTTCTGGAAATTTTGTTATGATCTATTTAGAATAATTATCCACAGTCTTTTTAAACATTCCTTCCATTCATAGCTCAACAACAAATAATGTTGAAATGTTCTCTCAGGAGGGCGCCTGGCTCCTTTTGGAGCAATGAGAGAAAGATTAGCATTTTGTAAGACCTGTGCCAACCTTGGCCTTGACACATTGTAAACCATTGTGAAGTTGCGGGTATTCACTGAAGAATCTTTCTACTATTTTGAATAGTGCCTTCAAATTAGTTTCAGGACTGTTCCGGTTTAACCCTCGTTTGGGGTTAACTTCAGGTTGAGAGGGACTTTCTGCTGTTTGGTTTGATTTTACTTGGTGTGTAACGCGGTGATGCTATAAAAGCAATAGTTTTCACAGGGGGATACTGAGCGCATTTAGATACAGGATAATCCCCAATAGAAACTTTACACACACACACACACACACACAGACACACACACACACACAGAGTTAACCAGGCCTAGACGGACGCTGAATAATTCCCAAAGTCCACAATGATCCATCATTTTTACTGCAGAGCTCTGTCTCTAAGGAGATCAAGACTCTCTTGATTCTCTTGTGTGTGTGTGTCTGTGTGTGAAGAAAAGGGGTTCATGTATTTAGGTGGTTGTGAGGATCTGGCTGTCCTTTAAAATCACATTTTGGCTCTGTGAGGACATTAGAGCAGTCCCATTAGGCAAAAGATGATGCTATAGAAAATGTACTTGTTTAATTTGAGAAATGAAAAGCGGTAAAACATTAGCTTTTAGTGACTGAGGTTAGGGTTAGGGTTGCCGTAGGGTTAGGTGTAGATGAAGTATTATTTACATCTAGTCACTAAGGAAGTAGAGAGTACAGGACATGATAAAACAACAGTAATCTCAGGTCAAATACTATATAGAGAGGAAATAGTAAAGGGTGTATTTGTGTGTGTGTTTATGATTATATTAGTATACAATCTTACACATATAAACTGCTATTAGAAAATTTACAAATGCCTTCTACTCTAAAAGGATTTATGAACTTTCTGAACATTCTCATCTCTGAATATGATGAGATTCCAGTTGAGCGCTTACCGCGTTTAGAAAGGTCTGTGATTGACTGTGTCTGTTTGCTTGTGTTTAATTTCTTCTCATTTTTTGTTTTTCTCCAGTCTTGTGCCCTATGTTATGTAAAAATGGTGGGGTGTGTGTTCAGAAGGATCGCTGTCTATGTCCCCCAAACTTTACTGGGAAATTCTGCCATATTACGGCCTCCACTGCCACCTCTACCAACGACATTGAGAAGCCGTCCTCCAGCTCTGCCTTTTCAATAAATCAGGGCCTAACCCAGTCGGAGTACATCCTACCTCTGCAGAGTCCACATCAAAGCCAAACTAATGGTAAGAGTAAATTCTGAAGTTAAACTGTTTGTTTTATGAACTCAATACATTCATTTCTGTCCTTATGTAATAAGATAGCACATAAAGACGTTTTGTTTTAGGGATTGACTGATTATCGTTCTGGCTGATTATCAGTATCGATATTTAGCATTTTTATGGTTAGCAAAAATAGCCATTTTAAAACAACATTATAATCAAATAAATTAATTTAGAAATATGCTACTTTGGCTCTGATGAAAACCTGATTTCTCAGATGTCACAAGTTTAGCCAGTCAGCACTGAAGGCACTAAAAGTGTGGAAGCTTCCTGCACTTTGTGTCTTAAAAACCTTATCAAAAGTTAAATATATGACAAAATTCATGATGGAGTTAATGTTAGAGTAGTTGTTTTCATAAAGTTTGACAAATAATTTTATATTTACAACAGTCTTACATTGGTTCAAAATATTGATTGTCAGTTTTCCTGATAGTAATATTGGTATCCGTATCAACTATATCGTTCAACCCCTTTTTATTTGATGCCAAATTAAACTTACAGATATCTTGACTACAGTATTGGTGCTAGACCATCACCAAACCAAGTTTGGAAGACCATCTTAAGCTGTGTTTTGGACCTGCTGTCATCATTAAACCATGAATAACCAGCGGATGGCCATCATCTAGGGCTGTGGAGTAATTCTCATTCTCATCTCTCATAAGATTCAAATCCTGCTCGTGTCAATTATTGTGATTAATTCTTTCCCCAATACATGTATGAAATGTCACATTTAAATCTCATATTTTTGCATAATATTTTTGCAGGCTGTATATACACAGATGTAGAGTGTACCTGTTAAGTCAGAATTTCCTCCAATTCCACACAGTTTTTGCAGATTTGCTGTTAGACTTTGACATTTTTTGTGTGCTCTGAGAAGCTTCTGATTAAAACTCAACACAAGGTTTTGTAACAACATGAGTCATGAACAGATTCCACAAAGAGTGATTTTCTAGACCTGAAATGAAGACAACTTTCTCTCTCCATCCCCCTCTCTCTCATCACTCAAAACATACTCCACATGGCTCGAAAGAACACACTAAGCAGACAGAGCCATAGACTTCATGGACGCGGACATGATATCTACTGGCGTCCTGCTAATCATAAATACAAGTCAGACTTGTGTCTGTCCCTAAGCTCATTTCAGCTGGGATCGTGTTCGTGGAGGTCAACACTTTGCCAAAGTTTCATGTCTATTTCCAAGATGCGGCAGCTTTGACTCTGGGGTGGATTAGGTATGAGAGGCAGGAGTTCAGCATTGTTATGGAACAGATTCACATCCTCAGTCTGCCCGTAACGTGAAGCTGCTCAACGCGAGAAGAGGCTTTTTTCTGTCCAAGGCCCAGATTTGTTTACACTGAGGGCTTGCACAATCCCCTTCCACATATTTGGCTTTAGGAAACACTCAGGGGAGCACATTGGTGTCATTGTCTGTTTACTTTACTGAAAAAAACAGCTTGGCAGAGCAGGCTGATTTTTGCATTTTCATAAAGACCCATTATACTTTGGTTCGTTTTGTATTTTGGAACCTTTCAAAATTATTTCGGTGCCAAGTCAACTTAACAAACCAAGTCAACTTAACAAACCAGCGTAAAGGGCCATGAAACCCTACTAATGTACTATTTCTTAGATGTTACTGTATGTAACATTTTCTCCTTTTTTGTATTGAAATTGATGAAAAAACTTCACAGGATGTAAGATTCACACATACCTTTTATACATGTGCCAGTCTGTATTTAATGTCCAATAGTTAAATTCAATTCAATTTTATATTATTTGTAAAGCGCTTTTTCCAACTGACATAGTCCCAAAGCAGCTTTACATATAACCGGCCCAAGCCCAGGGAAATCAGGAAAAGGAAAAAAAACACTTTCTCCAATTCCTTCATGTCCCTCTGAGCGCTTTTAAAACTTTAACTTGTAACCTTATCTTGTCCGTCATCATGAACCATTTTGAAATCCATATTGTTCATTGCAGTAATACTTGTATCTGTATTTTGTAAATCAGATCTTGAATGAGTGTGTGTGTTTTGTATGCATGTGTGTGTGTGTGTGTTATTAGGCTCTCCTATGGTGAAAGTGCGGGTGCAACACCCTCCAGAGGCCAGTGTGAAGATCCACCAGGTGCTAAAGGTAGGTTCTGGCCCCACGGTGTACGAGCGCTCGGAGACGGTAACGTGGTCAGCGGGACTCTCAGGTTCCAGAAGCGGCAGCATCCTGCCGGGGGAGAGAGCTGAGGCTCCGCCCCCTCGTATCCACGCCCAGACCATCCGTGGTGACTCAGCCTACACTGAGACGTCCGGCTTCAAATACTGCTTCAAGGAAGTTCGCAATGGCCAGGTAGGCACCATACAGGACAATCAGCCTCATCAACACTTTCTTTCCACATGCCATGAGTCCCGAGAACACACCGCAGGGCACTAATACACACTCACAATCACTGTCATATTCACACCTTACGCCTATATTAACCTATATTGCATGCCTTTGGACTGTGGGAGGAAACCGGAGCACCCGGAGAAAACTCACTCCACACAGAAACCCAGGACCTTCTCACTGTGAGGCGACAGCGCCAACCACTGTGCCACCATGCCGCCCATTAACTTACTGGGTTTTCTTCAATTCTTTTTCAGTTCTTCTTGTTA
The DNA here is from genome assembly GCA_032718565.1 of Distichodus sexfasciatus. Classification (NCBI taxonomy): domain Eukaryota; kingdom Metazoa; phylum Chordata; class Actinopteri; order Characiformes; family Distichodontidae; genus Distichodus; species Distichodus sexfasciatus. The sequence continues at coordinate 3,253,752 of JAVGVS010000007.1, forward strand.
AGAACAAATTGAAGATAAAAAAAATTCTATTGGATAATAAAGGCCCAGTGTCTGCTTGCACTGATGTGAACAGAGCTGGATGTTTTTGACTGATTGAATGCCTTATATTCACTGCCTTATATATTGTTGTATTGATACAACAATATATAAGATGTAATTACAAATCCTGTTTGCATATGTTTTTACCTGGTAAATAGGAAATAAAGAATTTCAGTATAATTGCTTGTTTTACTGTCTGTACATTTTCTAAATATGTGCCATACCCACATAAACATTTTACTCCATCTGATAGCGAACAGCTTCACTGAATTTATACAAAACAGTTTAGTTAGCCAATGATGCAATTCACAATAAACATTATTTAAAAGTAAAATAGCTATAGATATGAGCAAAGCACAATATTTCATCACTTAAATCTAAAAATATTTTGGAATACTTCTGTGCATTGTGTAGGTTTTGTCTATTAGCGCTCTATTTGTATTTTCTTCTAAAAACACTGAGCGTTTTTGTTAACATAATTTTTTTTTTTTTTTTCGAAAAGTCAGCTTCTTTCCTTATTTGGTACTGAAAGTTGTCTGAGTCTGACCTAGCAGGACTGAGTCAAGGGCAGTTGCTGTAAGATGTTCTTAAATGAGATACTGTAAACAAGCTTTCATTACAGTCTGTACTACTTTTGTACTTAGTTATTGTTATTGTTATATGAATGGTAGATGTAATGAGGGCTGTATAAAATGTTCAACCAAGTGACGATTCATTAACATTTACCTCATATATCAGACATGCTTATCCAGAACATTTTCTTATCACAGGATGTTTACCTGGAATAACTTAAAAGTCAGATACTCAGTGATAGTGTTAATCTCAACAACGATTCAAGACCCCATCCTTATGGACATGAACACAGGGTTTTAGTCACTCAGATAACCTGTTCTCCACAGATTTTTCAGAGGTTGCCTTATGGCCAAATACTTGTCTATCATTCTATTAAGAGGTTATGGGTTTAAGTTTAGCGCTATTTTACCTCCTGTACTAACAATATTGATCCCTTAACCTTTAGTTGCCCACTGATACTGTGCCTGTAATTAAGAATTGTACGTTGGTCAATTAATTATTACATTCATTTATCAGGTTTTGTCTTCTCATGCCCTGCAGTGTAGCTCTCCTATGCCTGGCCTCCGGAGCCTGGAGACCTGCTGCAGGGGTGATGGTGTGGCCTGGGGTATTAATGAGTGTACACTCTGCCCTTCTGCCTCAGGTATGTCTGACTCTATAGTAGAAGCAACACATTTATGCATTAAAACACACACACATTCATTTTTATCTAACTCTGTGTTCTCAGTCACTCACACACTCGTCATCCAGTCACGCAGTCTTATCTGAGTGGGTGCATTCATTCACTCACATAATCACTTATATATACTCACAGACACACACGGCAGTATCAGTCAGGTTGTATGACATCATGTACTGATTTAACTTACAGACTTACAGCACTACTATTTATAGAATAACCCCGAAACTGTAGAATCTGATTGCTGGCTTACTTGTGCATGACTTGGTTATACTGCTATTTTTCTCCAGCCTGATGCCAGAATGTGATGCCAACTTAAAGTTCTGGGGAATAAAATTTATGCTGCATTACTAATATTCTGTGATTTTAAAAGGACATTCTGCCCAAATACTCAAATGTACTGACAGTACTAATAGTAAATGGGAGCTTAGCACTCAGAACACTTTCTTCGGGTAAGCTGATACCGACAGCACCAGCATTAGCATTGAGTCTCTACATTAAGATTACTTTGGCGATCTGTGTAACATTGCCTTGTATGCTGAGATCATTTTGAATTCTCAGATTGTTGTACAAGATCTGCTTTTGCAATGGCTTAGGGATGTATTCTGGCTTGTAGTATTAATTATGTCATTACGTGATTTTCTTTTACACAATGCTGACTATGGGCCAGTTGGGATTTTAAGAACATTATGTGTTCTAAAGCCTCTCTTGGGGGGCATCTAACTAACTCAGACCCTCACAGTTCTTACGTACACAAATCCCTACAAAGGTCAATTTTTATTGTACCAGTCTTGCTATGTGAAAGTTATGAGGCAGTGCTGCCATAGCTCAAGTGATGAGCTGGAAGTTTGTCAGTTGTTATCAAAGGAGAAAAATTGTATGATGGCAACAGATTAATATAAAGGTGCGAAAAGAAGGTGAATGCTGATGAATGTCATGAAGATTGGTGATCAGAGGAGGATTTGGGATGAAGAGGAGGGGAAGTTTGATCTTTCTGTCTCGTTTGACATTTTCTTTATTTTCTAAACCAATATGAACGCTGTCTGAAATGCCTTTGATCTCAGAATGAAAGGGATGTTCATTCTTCCCTCACTTTCATGGGCGAATAAAACCGACACTACAGAATAATTTATTGTTGCACAGAGCTATTGGTCTTGGCTGGAGATCTCACTGTTCTCTTACTCCTTTTAATCCTCATTAGATGACGATGCTCTAGAGCAGGAATATTTTTGTTATCCCTTGCTGGAAAAGACCAAAGTTGCACCAGCACTGTTTCAAAGACGCTTCATGATGGTCATTTGTGGTTTAATTCTGTTCAAGGGCTCAAATCACAACTTAAGCTGGTTTGACATTAAAACAACTTAAATTAGTTACAGGTGATATTTGGGATTTACTTTTAATTCAATTCACTCTAATAACCTTTACATTTGCAATCTGTGTTTTCCGTTTTCAGCATTTTTCTGTCACTTTATTGTTGTAAAGATGCTAGTTGTACATCTGCCTAGCTTTAATATAAAAAGGTAGTGTCCTTTTTACTTTTTAAAGTGCTCAGTGAGTGTAGACGTGGTGTTGGAACGTCCTGGTTTAGATAAATGAATCTCCAAAAATGATAAATTACAGACATTTATTTACACTTACCTGATGCTAATACAGGTATCGGCAAAGAAAAACTAAAAATTTTTGCCTGAGCTAAGAGTCACTTTTATTCCTATTACGCTTAATGTCCTTAATCATCTTGTGTTCATTGCTAGCTTCATTAGTATCATGTCAAATAGAGCTTCTGCCCTCACTAACCCTTCAAACAGTCACGTAGGAGGAAAAGCTGGCAGAACTTTTGCTTTCTGATGCCAGACTTTTCCATCCAGGCGGTGAGTGTATATGAAATACTTAAAACAATGTGTACAACATGGTGTATTGTGTTCATGCTTATCTACTGAACAGTGGGTGAACGTGAGCTTTCTTCACAGGAAACAGGCGAAGGGGAGAGCCAAGCTGTCCAAAGGGCTTTGAGAGGGTCAATGGCACACTGTGTGTGGGTACGTACTATATACACACTGGCCGGGTTATGAGGATTTATCTGAATTCCTTTTTGTGTGATGTTATTTTATTTGCGTGTGAGGAACAAATATGCATGTAGATGGTGTGCCCTGTTTCAGCACACCCACTGCAGAAGACCTTTGTGGAGATTGCGTATGTGTGGTTTTCTTTTCACTAAAGCCAATCAGATAACTTTTAAAGATCTCTGAACGTCATCGCAATAATAAAGCAGAGTGTGTGTTTCCCTTTCAGAGGAGACAACTGGTCTGCTTCTGATAACAGTTTACAGATACACACAAGCTCTCAGTCTTATCTGTGTGTATTCCTGCACTGGTTCCTAAGCCCTCACTGTTCAGATCTGTTTTCTGTCATTAATTATGTGATTACATTTTTTACCTAATTAGATGTATTCCTGAAAGGTCTGAACACTGAACTTGAGGGTTGTGTAGGGGCAAATGTTGGCCAGATTTTCACAATAAAATCCAGCAAACTTGAACTATTTTTTGAGCCCCATTCTCTGGGTTTGTGCAAAAATAATCTGATCAAGGAACTGGATCCTGAGTTTACCTACAGCTCATGACCCAGTTCTCTTTTGCAACGTAATGTGTATTTATTGTTCTGTTCAGATCCGGTATCCGTGCCTTGTAGAACTTAACATATAAAGCTGTGCTATTATTAGGGATCAAGGGCCAGATGCCCCCAAAGGTAACAGAATGCTCCTGAAATAAAAGTGTAATGAAATTCAATGTTTTAGTTCCTTTGGGTACACTAGCGGCCCGGTTAAAAATGTTGAGTATTTTGTTTACATTTATAAGCTTCATTAATTTATGCTTTAATAATGTTGGACAAAATATCACTCAGTGAAATACATATGTGAAAGCTTTCACGTATTCAAGCATGGTGATATAAATAGCTTTACACACTAACACACACAATGCTGAGGTATCTACTTTTAAAAGCTACAAGCTAAGCTACAGCCAAGCTACTAGTAAACATTACAAGCTACAGAGAAAAGGTACAGTAGCTAAGTGCATTTAAACTACTGCATTTCGAAATACTTAATATCTGTGCTGTAGGATACTCTTCAAGCAAATTGATTTGATTTTTTTTTAAGTGAAACATAAAGTGTGCCATGTGGGTTTGCTAGCATGTCAGACACCACTTTTGCTAATTCAACACCACTCAGAAACACGTGGTGGCTGAAATATCTTGATTTGTAAAGAGAGAAAAATAATGACTTTTATGTAACAACATAGCATTTTGCAGCTTTACATTTAAAAACAACTTTGCTAAGAAGTCGCTAATTTTAGTTTGCTACACCCCAACACTGCACACACACTCATCCCGTCTCTGAGTGTCACTTTCAGAGTTGAGTACAGACTTGTGACAGTGATGCTTCCTCCCCTGCTGTAGATGTTAATGAGTGTCTGCAGCCGGGTTTCTGTGAGAACGGGAACTGTGTGAACACTCGAGGGAGTTACAGCTGCGTCTGCAGGCAGGGTTTCTTACTGGACGCCTCTCATGGCATCTGTATCTGTAAGTACAGGGCCAGCTGGCATCAGTGCTCGTGACATGCAGCACCGTCCAAATCCCCGCAGCAGGCAGCGGGAATATGGCACGGCTGAAGTGACACACAGCTACCACGTACAATGCATTTAGCTGTAGAGACTGCAGCTGAGTCTTGCTCTTGTTCAAAGATGCTCCAAAGAGTAGTTTCACTGCAAAAAATATTATGAACCCCCTACCTAACCTCGACATTTATGGACTTGTTGACCCTGTAAACCTAGTGGTGATGGTGGTTAGGATACACGCCTCTAGACCAAGAGGTTGTGAATTCGTATCCAACCGCCAGCACTACCATCATTGGGTTTGTGGGCCCTTAACCCCAAGTTGATCCAGGGAGAGAGAGAGTCCCTATTATTATGAAATGAAAGTCTCTCTGGATGAGAGCATCCACTAAATGCTCTAATTGTAAATGTAATGTAAATGTAGTAGACATTTGTAGGTGTAAAAACCTCAACATAGTTGATACCATTCCACTACCATGTCAGTGTCTCTTGGGTTGAGAATGATTTCTTCCTAAATAACACCTGGACAAATTCATTAAGTGACCAGTGATTATTGGTGCCTTATAGGTAGGCATTCCTAAAATTTTAGGACCCAAAATGATTGTTATCACTATCATTTGTGCCAAACAAAATTAGTTAGAGGTAGTGGTTATTAGTAACAAATGGTAGATCAAGATTTGGAGCAAATTCCTATAGATACTAGACCCTAAGCAATTAAGCAAGATGGAACTACACCCGTATAATCCAAGTTTTCTCATATGGGAAAATATACTCAAATAAAAAATGATGAGGATTATTATTAACGATTATTATTAGAAATGTTTCATATAAGCAATGCTAATGAATGGATGTGCGTATTTGGTATCACATGAACCTTTGATTTTCTAAAAGGATCATATTTAAGGCATGAAATTCTTAACTGTAGCCATTTCCATATAAAAGTAATCTGGCATGAATAATTCACCAAAAGTTTTTTTTCACTCCAGACTTAATATGTAGATGTTTGGATACTCTGAAAAATCTTTATGCATTTTCACATATGCCTTATGCATATTTTCCATATTGCTGATAAATGCAAGAGAAGGCAGGTTGAGGTTAAGCTGTGTCATTATCAAGCCGTGCCTAATTCCACCAGGCATCACTGTGCTGCCCATTAGGATGTAGGGTCAGCTACCCTTTGATCTTTTACCTCTATTTTCCTGCAGCTGCTTGTCCTAGAGTGTGCTTGGCCTGTACTGGGCCAGACAACAGCTTCTGCCCTGTGCAGTGTTATTTTTGTGTTCCTGTGTTTATTTGCGTCCTGCTTGGTGCGCATCTGAAGGTCTGTCTTTGCTTAAGTTGGACTTGTGTTGTCTTGCTGTGTTGGAATGCTGTTGAAACCCGAATGTATGTGTATGTTTGTCTTTTGCGCGCAATTGCCTTTGTGTGTTGTGTACTTGTGCATTTCTCTCAGCCGTGTGTGGTGGTGGTGGTTGGCTCTGTAGCTGAATGCTGGATGCCTGGACCTGATACATCTACTAAACCAATCAGAAAATTGTAATGCTATGATTATATGGTTATGGTTGCATTGGAAAGATTTCTGAAATATTGTGCTGAAAATGCAGTTTGTCTTCTTCATACTACAAAAAGTGATCTTAGCATGATTTCACCTTTTATTTAGGTGAATTTCTCTGTGATTTACACTTATTTAGATGATGAATACAAGAAATTATCCAAGATTTCACTCTTTGAAAGACCTCTTTCTAGGTGATTAATACTTATTTAGATAATATTTGCATTGAAATATTTTATTGCACTTGCACATATGTAAATGTTATTTTTAATAAGCAATACTTGCAAGTCTGCATGTGTAATTCAATCATTTCTCTTTGACAAATTGCACTTTAAATGGCATTTATCTAATGCATTTATCTACATAAGTTATATCATTTCAAAGTACATTTAGGAAAATGTCCAATTAGTGTTGAAGCAGGGTGTGGTAAGCAGTCAGCTGCATGTCTGTGGCCTGCTCTTAACCGAGCATGGCACAAAAGCTGCATGTTGGGTTTTTGTGTGCGTGTTTGCTTAGACTTGTCTCCCTTCTGTCTTGCACGCCTGCATTTCGACCATGTGCTTTGATGGTGTTTTACTCTGCACAGCCCAGAAGGTCATATCGGAGGAGAAGGACCAGTGTTTCCGCATCCTAAGCCAGGGCTCCTGTGCTTTGCCTATTTTGAAGAACATCACCAAACAGATCTGTTGCTGTAGCCGTGTTGGAAAAGCCTGGGGTGCCAAGTGTGAGACTTGCCCCTACTTTGGCTCCGGTGAGTTCCTCCATGAGACATCCTTTAGCATGTCAGTTCCAATCATTCTAAGATTTCTTAGAGAAAAAAACTTTAAAAACACATTTAAAAAGAATGATTTTTTCGGCTTATTTCCAGACCTGTAATCATGTGAGCTGTTTATCGTAATGCTCATGCAGATACTTTATTTAATTATTTAGTTAAATCAAGCATTTAGGTTGTTGTTTCTTGAAATCAGCATAAGAAGAATTTTATTCGACAATATTATATAAGATATAAAATATAAATGTTATATAAAATATGTCTGAATAATTGAGGAATCATTCAGATGAGACTAACCCTCAGAATTTCAAGCTGCAATGTTTTTTATTCCCCAAATTTATTAAATTTTTGTTAGAGGTCGACCAATATTGTTTTTAGGGCAAAAAAACAGGAAAATCTCTGACAGAAATTTGTATTTTACAAACACCAAGCTCAGCTTAAACTATCTATATAATCAAATAACATAATCAAGTAATATAATCAAAGAGTCTTCAAAAAATGTTAAAAAGTCTCCAAGAACTGAAATATTAATATGAAAATATTAAATTGATTACAGTCTGCTCTGTGTTAACTACCCTTTCATTTATTTGAATTCTGTCAAAGCACTTGATTAAGTTGTAACTGCGGCTCTTTTCAGGCTCTAAACTTTCCACACACCCACACAAGAGCACAGTTTAGAGTTTCGATTTGTATTCAGTACAAGTAACCATTTGGTTTTTGGTACTGGAATATCAAACCCTTTGAACAACAGGCTTATTATGAAATTTCAGCGACTGAAGCATGGAATAACACAGTGCTGGAGGTGGCATGGCACTTAAACTGTTTTTCTCAGTCTCTGGCGATGGATTTAACTCTGTTGTGGCCTAACCTGCGTATTCACAGCTGAGTTTAAGGAGATCTGTCCTGCTGGTCCCGGCTACCACTACTCAGCCAACACTCTGAAGTTTAACCAGCGTTTGGCTGAGACCCATGGCACAGGAGGCCCTCCGCTGATTTCCGAGACAAGCCGTACCTCAGGTACTGTGACCAGACCGCAACCGGCCCAACCTGAAAGCTCCAGATCACAACTAACAGCCAGAACCCAACCGGCAACCAACCAACAAACCATGAGACCTCAACCGCCAACCAGCAGCCAAACCAACAAGGTCCAACAAACTGGGACGTCTTACACAGGCCCCAGGGAACCGATGACGTCAGATATTTTCATCATTCAGGGAGGACCACAGCGGCCTGGCAGTGCTGCTGTATCCACCAGTCAGCCAACCAGAGCACTGCCTCGTGAGTCGCCAAGAGCAATCTCTTCACCTAATAATTCTTCTGCTTGTTTTTTAAATTGACACTTCGTATTTTACTTTACTTACTTTTATTTTACCGGTCAAGAAAGGAAGTACACTGCTGGCCAAAATGAGGCAAATAGAGTTTATCACAGTTTCTGTACATACGTTTTTTATCACAGTTTCTGAGCGTACTCAGCTTCACCCTTTAGACAGAGCATAACAATAGTGTGTACTGTGCTTAATACAACCACTTATGGAACTGATCAGAGCAGGCAGTGTCTAGTTGTAGGGTCATTAATCTCTATTTAACTTTATTTTTAATTTGCTCCCTAAAAGCTGTCATCAGAACTGAGAGTGGCAGGCCTTCCGCTAACAGACAGCCAGTTTCTCCAGTTAGGCCTCTGCCAGTTCCACCTACGTCTCGCCCACTTCCATCTAGACCAGGTAAGCCTGAGATTAATACTATTTTAAAAGAAAGGAAAAAGTGAACTAAGAGGTGAACTGTGCACAGGTTTTTAGAGATAGAGTAAGAGTAAGAGAGAGAGAGAGAGAGAGCGCGTAAACCTGAGTCATTTGCAAGCTGTTTACTACACAAAGCCAGCCTTGTTCAGAGAAGCGTGGACACGATCTGAAATCCCTCTGGCTTTCTGCCATCCTGCGTCCACCTCTTTGATTTGTGAAGAGTTGAGAAGCTGCCAGACTCTTTTATCAAACTACAAAAATGTGGGCTCGCAAAGAGCACCCGGGCGGGGTTGAGGGGTCATTTGGGGCTTAATTGGATAGTGAGAAAGGAATGGAAAGAAATACGTATGTAGAACTGTTGAATGATGTTAGGAAACTAACCAAAACTGTGTTGGTGGCTTTGTTTTTAGGCGAGTATTGCTTTGATCTGAGGATCTAGCACATGAATAAAACATATTGCGTATTCAATGAGTAATTGTTTCTAAAACATGCCGTAATGTGTGTGTTTGTATCTGTTTTTACAGATAGTCGGGTTTGTGAAGCCAGGCCCCAGGTTTGCGGGCCAGGTCGTTGTGTTGACGTGGCCGGTGGGAGACACACATGTGTGTGTAATCCTGGATTCATCCTCAATGATCACGCTGGCTACTGTCAAGGTATGAGTCGTCCTTAATACTTCTGCGTATGCGTTGCCACATGGCTATACACATCCGCATTCCAGCTGCGTTAAATGATTTTCCTATGTAACCCAACACTCTGAATGTGATCAGTGTATTAAATCCACTTCTTCATTACCCGGTAAGTAATTCTGTGAGTAATTAAAAGGTCTGACTAACATTCCTCATACTCCATTTTACACTTAATGAGTCTGCTTCTGTAGTGTAGGATACCACAACCTCAGCAGGGTTGGGGAAGCTACTTTTAAGCATTAGCTTTCAAACTACAAGTTACTTCCAATAAAACTAACAAAGCTATAGCCAAGCTACTGTTTCAATGGAGTAGTTAGCTTTACTACAAGCAACAGAGAAAAACTAGCGTCCTACATTGAAGTTATTTGACGGCCTCAGATTCTTGCTTCCACCTGCATCAAAATGACCTCCTTCTCGCAAGTTTCAAGAACGTAATGTGATGCAATGACCGTGCGCTTATCAGATGCCACTTCTGCAAATTCAGTGCCAATCAGAAACACTTGGTGGTTGAAAATATCCTTCTTTGTAAAGACCAATTAATAATATAATGAATAATCAAATAATAATTTTTTAAAAATTGTAGCAAGGCTGTATTTTGCAATACTTCTTCACCATCACAATGATCTACTAGAAAAGAGGCCGCATTTTAAAAGGAGCTTTGCTACTGATAATATATAGAAAAATTAGTTAATAGCATTACTGAATTTGGTTACTTACTCCTCAACACTCCTCATTCCCATTTTAATATGATTGAGATAATTACTCCCGATGGTATTTGATGTATATATCTTTATATTGATGCATACACACAGGTCCTTTCAGTTTATGAAATGCTGCTTTAAGAAAGCTGGCAAAAAAACAAAACTTCCATTTAGAGTTAGGATTAGTCCAGAGAAGCTGGCTTTAGCAGATGTGAATAATACTAAGATGCATTGTTGTGTTCCTAAAGCATTTCTGAAAGCTGGCTTTTAATACATTTTCATTCGTAAGCTTTTTAATTATTTTTCCCATGGACCTTCCAAAGCATGTGTCAGTCAAAGTTCAATAAGAGAGGCTTAGGCCTTCTTTTACTTTGACCTGGACCAACGACTTGCCATAGCACCTTTGTTTTCCGTAGTCTTTATATCTGCTGACTAGCTCATAGCCTATAGAGCGGTTGACTTGACCCTGCAGGTCGCGGGAGCCATGCCTGTAACACTCTCAGCTCGCCTGCTCTTTTGTCCATGCCAGCAGATTGTGACATCTATCTCAAAAGATTTAGAGCGATGCGGAAATGCTAACATCATTCTTCAAAAAATAAATTGAAGCTTGTGTATTTTTACAGACATAAACGAGTGTGTGTTGACTCCAAGGCCGTGTTTGAGTGGTCAGTGTGAGAACACTGTAGGTAGCTTCCGCTGTGTCTGTCCTCCCGGCTACCAGAGCAACGCTCAACAAAACCAGTGCTCAGGTCAGTGTGTCGTCACAGACATACCGTGACGAGTCTGTAATGGCAGCCAGATTTTTCTGTGATAATCTAGGAGGCCTCAGCTTGGCTTCATGGTTACAAACTGTAGAGTAACAGGCGTGTAGAAGTTAATCCTCTGAAAGTAACAATCCTGCAAAGTTTTCTTTCTGAGATCTGTATGTTATAAAATGAAATGTTAATTTGGACTCAAGCTAATTTGGATGTGCAGCTTATACTGGAAGTCTATCTTTTGTCTGTTTCTCATCTGTCAGTAAAGAATTTTACGCTTGTGTGTCCATATATCACAACAAAAAGCTACACTGCAGTTTACCAAATGTATATAGTTGTACTATAATATAATATGCACACGTACAGTTCAGTTTACTCTTTACAACAGACCTTGTCACAAAGTGCTTTACATATAACTGGCCCAAGCTGAATTCATTGTTTATAGTATAAATATCAATTTCAGAAACAATTTTAAAATTTTTTTCTATTGATATGTATTTTTTATTCTTTACATTTAAGAATGATCTGGATTGTCTGTTTATAATATTCATATTAAAATGCTGCAGATCTTATGTACATTTAATGCAGAAATACATTCCAGGATTGTAATTGTAGTTTTTCTCCACTTGACTAATTACAATATTTGCACATTTTCATTTGCCACCTCTAGTTTAGACTTAGATATTTAGATATTTTATCACTTATTTATATATTTACATTCTATGTGCATTCTTTGTAGAAACTGGATGTCGTCTGATCTCTTTGTATACTTTTATACAGCTGAGATGAAAATAAAGTTCACTTTGACCTGATTTGTGATGGCGGGAGCAAGTCTTTGGCCAGGACTTTCTGACTTCCGTATCTGAATGTGAATTGGGAATTTTTCATCCCGAATTCTAAAAAGACACGTAGAGATGATTTTTGTGTCATGTGCTGTGTTTAGTTAGCTGCTGCATTTGCTGTTGATTACAGCATTAGCTCTAATACCAGCAGGCACAGTGCTTCTCTGTTAGCTGATTACTTGTTTAATATCGCAGATGTTGATGAGTGCCGTCAGGTCCCAAGTCCCTGCACTAATGGCCGCTGTGAGAACACGCTTGGCAGTTTTAGGTGTGTGTGCAGGACTGGATACAGACTGCAGGAAAACACTTGCGTAGGTAATGTCACGTTCTGCTTCTTTTTTCATTTGAATGGTCTTTAATTATGAAAGTATGCTTTTTATAAATATACCTGGCCCGCCTTAGTTCATCCTCAGAGATGAAAATTGTGGCCTGCGTTTTTAGATGTTGATGAATGTGATGACCCGCTCCGCTGCTCGGGTCAGGAGTGTATGAACACTCAAGGATCATACAGGTGTGTATCCTGCAGACCTGGGTTTGGCCTCCTCAATGGACAGTGCACAGGTAAACAATGCTTATAGTGGCTTATATCACTAGAAAAAAGGATTAGAATGCTAGATTGAAAGATATAACGTTATAATTTTTGCATGAGATTCAAGTTTATGTGCACAAATGTGAAGTGCTTTGTTATTAGTTATATTATAGTCGGTAGAAACCTATAAAAGGTTTGCCTTAAATAAAATAAATATTTACTAATACATCAACATTTAATACATAGTTTAATACATAGTCACTCTATAAGAACATTTATGAATATTCTTTAAAACTTTAAACTCTTATTAGAAAATGTCTTTGACTGTTTTAAGTGATTCAACCCGAACCCTGTTAAGTGCTAAATAAATAAATAAATAAATAAATAAATAATTGTATCATGTGCTTGACATGTGAACACAATTTAAATATTGACAAATGCTACTATGAGCTATTATATATTATATTTACATATTTTAAGGTTTGTATATTATATATGTGTAATAACATTATCAAGTGAAAATGATTAATGACTTATAATTTATTAATTTTATTATTGTATTGTATTGTGTTTTAAATATCAAACAATAACAAAGTATTGTTCATTGTAAGCATAAAACATGCTTATACCCAGTGGTGGAATGTAACAAAGTATTTGTACTTTGTTACAGTACTTAAGAAATTTTTTACGTATCTGTATTTTACTTAAGTAAAAATAATAATGCATACTTTTTATTTTACTCCATTACATTTTGCGGCAATTATTTGTACTTTCTACTCCACTACATTTCTACAATTTATGCCGTTAATCGTTACACTTTATGAACACAATTTCCTCAAAATCTTGCATGAAAAAATAGTTAGCCTACTGATTGCGTTCTGGCGTTGTTTGCCATTGCCAACCAATCTGGTGGCTTTATTAGTTCCAATGATGGCAGAGCAAGCGTCCAGTAGCAGCACGAGCAGGTAGAGTGGCTTGATTTCAAGAAGATGAGACATTCAACAGTCATTCAACAGACATTCACAGTATTGCAGAGTGCACGCACAATAAGCACACCAAACTTTCCAATACACACACACGAGCAATGACATCGGTAGAGGCATAAGTCAGTATATCTACATTCTTTTCCAAAATGGCACAGCGCAGACGTTGAGACAACCCATTGCGTGAGTACTTTTACTTAAAAAATACTTTAAAGTAAATTTAAAAGTACTTAGTACTTTCACTTAAGTAAGATTGTTGATGTAGCACTTCTACTTTTACTTGAGTACATATTTTGCAGGATATTTGTACTTTTACTTAAGTACTGAACTTACAGAGCAGTACTTCCTCCGCCACTGCTTATACCCAAAACAAATTTCTTACATTTTACAGGGGATATTTGCAGTGAAGATGAATGTGTGGCCTGCCTTTTTTTCCCTTTCTCTTTTCATTCAGATATTGATGAATGTCGTCAATATCCGTCTTCCTGCTCCAACGGCCGCTGCGAAAACACTCCCGGGAGCTACAAGTGTGTGTGTCAGACTGGTTTTAGGATCCAGGGAACCTCCTGCACAGGTATGATGCATACGTTAGAGTTGGGCTGTCAGCAGAGTTCATGCAGAACACGTTTTCAGTAGTGTTGTCTCTAAAAGATTATTCTGTGTGTGTTTCAGATATAAATGAGTGTGAAGACCCTCTCCAATGCCCTGGTCAAGAGTGTGTAAACACTCAGGGGTCTTACAGGTGTGTGTCCTGCAGACCCGGCTTTACACATGTCAGTGGAAGGTGTACAGGTAAAATAATTTGTTCTTGCTCTTCATGATATATTCTGCAATCTGGTGGAGTTTTAACTTTTTAACTTTTGATGATTAAAAAATAATCGGGATTTTAATCCGCTATAGTTCACTCACACCGCAGGGCATACACGCTCACACAATCACATACTCACCTACACCTTACAGGGCCAATTTAGAGTCACCAATCAACCTATATTGAATGCTTTTGGACTGTGGGAGGAAACTAGAGTCCCTGGCAGAAACCCACACGAGACATGGGGAGAGTATGCAAACTCCACACAGAAAGGTCATATGGCCGACGCGGAGATCGAACCCCTCAACCCTCTCGCCGTGAGGCGGCAGCGCTAACCACTGCGCCACCGTGCCACCAGAGCAGAGCATCTTAAAGTTTTATTTCTGAATGAACAAGTACCTAAAACAAAACTGAAAGTTCTCTTCTCCAGTTGCAACTGCATTAACACATGTTGTTAATGCCTGTCATACCATTTTTTCTGTGCAATTAAAGGCAAATAATTAAATATAGCATGAATATAAATGTGACTTCTTTTTGAGTAAAATTCATTCATTCATTATCCGAACCGCTTGAGTAAAATTGGATTGGAAAAAAATATTGATGTACAGTATATTGACATATATCATCTGAAAAGCCCTACTTTAAACACGCTCTTTAACCTCTGTTTGCCTGCTCTGGTGGTGCAAGAAAAATTCTGATTTTGTGTTGGGTCTGGCGATTGAGCCATTTGAACAGCAAAGCTTGCTGATTTTTGTGTTGTACTGATCCTCTTTTTTCAGATATTGATGAGTGTCATCAAACCCCTGCCCCTTGTTCCAACGGCCGATGTGAAAACACACTGGGGAGCTACAGGTGTGTGTGCAGAAATGGATACAAGCTTCAGGGCAATACCTGCACAGGTAAAATTCTACCTCAGCCACATTATAGTATTATGAAACCATGTGGTTACCTTTGCTGATGTGTGTGTGTTTGTACCTATGTTTCAGACGTGAATGAGTGCGAGAATCCTCTGCAGTGTCCCGGTCAAGAGTGTGTGAACACACAGGGCTCGTACAGGTGTGTGTCCTGCAGACCGGGATTCAGCTTTCGGAATGGACAGTGCTCAGGTTAGTTATGATTAGTGAGATCATTGAGGTGTGCAGCTTTGTGTGTAGTATGTTTTGTTTGTGTATGAATTATGGGACAATGTGTGTTAATATCAGACGTGGATGAGTGTGTCCAGAGCCCTTCTCTCTGCGTTAACGGTCGCTGTGAGAACACGGTGGGAAGCTTCACCTGTGTGTGTCGGCCTGGCTTCAGACTGAAGGCCAACACCTGCACAGGTACACAACATCTCACTAAATAACACTGCACAATGTATTGTAGCTATTGAGTGATTTAATTCATTTGGAGATTTCACTAAATACAGTTTAACACTATTCAGCCCCTTTTTATGAGCTTGTTGAATTATTTTGCTGAATTTATAGACAGTTTTGCTTATTTTAGGAAACAACACTTGAAATAGTCTACATAATTTCATAATATTCCACATTACCTACAGTAAGTATCAACTGTTTAGAAATAATAGTGAAAAATGTGAATTTTCCATTTAGGAAGATACCATTTTTGCCATGAACTCTAGAAATTAGTCCAACGTGGCTAAGAAATGCTTAAATAAATAGCAATTCCTCAAAAGCAAGAAAGGGTCTAAATTGCACCAACTCTCACTGTTGCACTTAAATATAAATATATTCTGTCTCTGAAATTACAACAATTCAAAAGCTTTGGCCAGACTTTTAACTTTCTAGACTTGGATTATGGTGTTGAGGTGGTTCTGGAATGTATAATGTGTAGGTTGCTGGTTCAGTGGGTAGCTGGCTTTATTGCTAAGCTATGAGTGTGTGTATGTGTGTGTTATGGGTCTCTTCTCCTCTGTGCTCAGATGTAAATGAGTGTGAAAACGAGCTGCAGTGTCCCGGGCAGCAGTGTGTGAACTCAGTTGGCTCCTTCCACTGTGTGTCCTGCAGGCCGGGGTTTGAGATCAAAAATGGCCAGTGCCAAGGTAACAGGCTGTGTGTGGCCTTTTCTCAAATTCCATAAGTTGGGTGTAATTTAATTTGAGTTATTTTTCACTTTCATTGTCTAGATTAGCCATCAGATTCCTATAATTCATTCTTATTGATCAGCAGATTAGATTTATTAGCATATGAGTCCAGGTCTGGCTCAGTTTTTGTTGCAGCCAATTTTTAAGAATAATTTATCTTCTTTTTATGTTATTTATTCATATTTTTTATCAAACATCTTTTAAGTTAATGTAACCTTTTTTCTGAACCCTTACTTTTCTTCAGTTTAAGTATTTTATGAATTGTATGGAATAAACAAAATTACCTATCAATTTGTAATATACAGTTGCTTGCATGTGGGTTTGTGTTTCTGATTTAGATTTAGTTTCAGTTTCTGGGGACCAACTTCCCTACACATATCTATACCTGCAGATTTCGTTCATAGTGAAGTCAACGTGTGTGTGTGTGTTTTAGACATAGATGAGTGCGTCCAGACTCCAGCACTATGCTCTAATGGCCAGTGTGAGAACACACTCGGCAGCTACAGGTGTGTGTGTCGGCCGGGATTCCAGCTGAAGGCTAACACCTGCACAGGTGAGACAGCTTCAGTGTTGGTTTTTAAACATAGTGTTTACACATAAACAGGTAAACAACCAATAAGATGCTTGAATTGAATGTTGGAGGTTGAAAGTTTAGTTTATCATCTTTTTTGAAATTCTCATGACAGACATTGATGAGTGTGAGGATCCCCTCCAGTGCCCCGGGCAGCAGTGTGTGAACTCGATGGGTTCTTATGCGTGTGTGCGCTGCAGAAGCGGATACAGCTTAAAGAATGGCCAGTGTGCAGGTATCACCAGTTAACAACTGGCACAAAACCGCCAAGAGCAGAACTGATTTCAGGCTTGCACATGGTTTCCTGTGCCAAAACGAGCTTGAAGTGTTTCAACACACCCCTTAAGTAAGCTAAATGGTTCTTTATGGGCCAGATTACGGTGGTGACCAACTAAAACCAGCTTGTTAGGCCTAGTGTCAGGAGTTAAACCACAGTTTAGCTCACAATGAAGGTTATGGTGCTGTTTTGGCAAACCATCTCCCATATAACAGGCCAAGAATAGAGAGAGTGGGAGAGGAGAGAGGCCAGATGTCTCTTTGTTTCTGCCTCGATTCGTTTTCTCTCTTCTACTGTGGGCTCCAGATGGATGAGGAGGGCAGTAGTGGGCATGTGGCCTGCACATGCTGTGTTAAGGCCAAAGTCTCAGCTACATATTTGGATACAATTATCTCCTTCCTCCTGAAGTTTCTTTTTCATTCTGACATGCGCAAGATGGACAAACCTGGTGTGTATGTGTGTGTATTTGTCAGTGTGTATGAGAGAGGGAGAGAGAGAGAGCTCCAGCACATCTGTTTCTAAGGCATCCATGCTTCTTGGCAGCACACAGCGCTGAACGCTCTCCCAGGCCCTCGTGGTCTGTCTGTTTCAGAATGATCTGATTCATTATGACCCTGGGAGGACTGATCTAGAAAGATTAAATGCCTGAGTACTTTTATTATTCTTGTTGTTGCAGTTGTTGTTTACCCTGAGACGCATCAAATGGCAGGCAGCTGTTTTAAACAGGAAGTTTTCGTTCTCGCTACATTCCCCCAAATCAATCCCATTAATACATTAATTCATCATTGTTACGATTAAACACAACTTTCTGCATGTTTGCACATTGAAGGGATAATTATGTCAATTTTTCAATAGCAGCACGTAAACAAAACTCCTCAGCTCTCAGCAACATGGGGCTTCAGCCTAAACAACGCATTCACTTTTTCTTGTAGTACTGTAAAACTTTTACTATCAGTTTATCAGTAAATTGCAAAAGTCTAAATACGGATGTGGGTTGTGTGTTGTTCCCCCACTGCCCTACTTCTTTTGGTCTCAGACATCGATGAGTGTGAGAGCTCTCACACGTGCGGCCCACAGAGTTTGTGTGTGAACACAGACGGCTCGTACCGTTGCGACTGCTTGGAAGGTTTCCGGCCCTCGGCGCCCGGCCGCCAGTGCATAGGTGAGGATGGACTTCTAGGATCTCCAAATTTACAGAGCCCTCAATTTGCTTTAACTCTTTTTAGACATGTGTCCTGTCTGGCCACTTTTTTCGGAACCCCACATTTTCGATCTTTTAGAGATTCCAGTCTTTTTCTGTGTATAGTTTGTGTTACTTCTCCACTAATCCACAATGAAGGTCAGTTTTTCATCACAGAAACCTTCATAGCTGTATATTTATGGTCTTGAAGACCCTCGTAACTCAGCAGTGATACTAATGTATTTACAGCATTTATGATTCTTATACACTTGCATCAATACAACACACAGTGTCACTACCGTGTCAGATTCACTGAACCTAAGTAACTGCAGCTCAGCCAGGCTCCTGTGGGCAGAAGCCCTTCAGTGGTCAGTAGGAATTAAATGGACCTCTATTACATTTACATTTACGGCATTTAGAAGACATTCTTATCCAGAGCGACTTCCATTTCCTAATTTCAGGGTCAGTTTCCATGAAGCAACTTGGGGTTAAGGGTCTTGTTCAGGGACCCAATGATGGTGGTGCTGGAGGTAGGATTTGAACCCATGACCTCTTGATCCAGAGGAGAGTGTCTTAACCACTAGACCACCACATCCATAGTTATCTTTACACTAATCTAGGACACATTTTTGCTATTCCCTTCCCACAGAAGAGAGCCCCTCTGAGCGTGCGCGCGCGCGAGTGGTTGGGGTGTGGGTCAGCAGTGAACATACTACATGGTCTTGGTGATAATGGCTTAGAGAATCAAAGCGTCTTGTGTGTATGTGTTTTGAATGCTGTGCTGTTTTCTTGCTGTTGCAGACTTTAATGAGTGTTCAGAAGGAGATTTCTGCTTCCCAAGAGGAGAGTGTGTAAATACGGTGGGGGCGTACATGTGTGTGTGTGCGCAGGGTTACCAAACCACCGCCAACAAGACGTCCTGCGTGGGTAAGACTTGTGTCATTAGATGTGTTCAGAACATGCTTATTATTGCACTGCAAGTTCAGGATCACAATCACCAGGTGCCCGTTTGTTGATTGTTATTTTCCCTAGGTTAAATCTTTTAATTAAATCTGGTTATCTCAACCCAAAGACATGGATGTTTCAGTGAACTGTTTTGTACATTAGTAATATAAATTTTCATGCCAATTAAGGATGAATCCAGAGAAATAAAGAATGATGGTGTTTTTAACTTTAAAAGATCCTGGTACACCTCATTTGGGGTGCGTGTGTTTAGAAAACCATAGTGGATCTTCAGTGTTTTGCTATTATGCGATGGCGCTGATAGGTCAAGGTAAAGAATTTGGCAGACGCTATTATCCACTATTTTGGCAGACTTAGGTCCAGTTACAACAGGGGTTTTTGAGCTGTAGTTCATGGCCGCCTGGTGGTCTGTGACATGCAATCCAGTTTCCCTACTGAAATCATGAAATAATCAGATTTTTTATGAATAATGAATTTAATGCAAATATCTTACAAAAATAATAGGAAAAAACTCTGCTTAGTCTGAATGGTGGTTCCTAGGACAGAACCAGTTGAAAATCCCTGCCTCAGATCATATCAACTGCTGTCTTCAAAATAATTAGTGTGTGAACATTCATTCAGTCATTATCCGAGCCACTTAATCCCTATTGGCGTCACAGAGAGCGGAGCCTATACCGGAACCATGGGCGCAACGGCAGGGACCAACTTTGGGTGGGTGCCAATACACCACAGGGCACGCACACGAACACACTCACATTCACACCTGGAGGGCCGACTTAGAGTCACCAATCAACCTACACTGTGAGCTTTTGGATTGGAGAACAGGAGACCTGGAGAAAACCTACGCAAAAACAGGGAGAGACTACAAACTCCACACAGAAAGACCCCACAGTTGACCAGGGGATCGAACCAAGAACCTTCTTGGTGTAAGAATGCTAACCACCTGCCCAGTGTGCCACCCTGTTTGTGCACATATAGTTTAGAGCCGATCTTTGATGAGAAAGGACTCAGACTTAACACATCCACCAGTGAGTGCTGATGTCTTTACACAGCGGTGATGTCATGATGCTGAGCGTGTGTGTGTGTGTGTGTTCTCTTCAGATGTGGACGAGTGTGCGCGTGAGGGAGTGTGCCAGGATGGACACTGTGTCAACACTGACGGCTCATTTCTGTGCCACTGCAGAAATGGTTTCACCACTAACCCTGAGAAAACAGCCTGTCTGGGTAACATCACACACACACACACATAAAGACCGGTCCACTTTCTCTCTCAAATACTCAGCATGCACAAGGAGCTTCCACATCAAGCATACAACTTATACACACATATCTGTACGAAGATATTAAGTTGGTTCTGCCCACTGTGTGTGTGTGTGTGTTTCTGCATCAGACGTGGATGAGTGTGTAGACTCTGACGGGGCTGTGTGTGGGTCTCAGCGCTGTGAGAACACCATCGGCTCCTTCCACTGCGTCGTCACCTGCGAACCAGGATATAGCTTTACAGCGACAGGAGAGTGTGTCGGTCAGCTATTAACACAAACACATTAGTAATTAAATCTTAAGATCAACTGTATAATACAGTTGTCACATTCTTTTAATTTACATGAATCTGTTTCTCACTCCCTTTCTATTTATCTCTCTCTCTCTCGTTCTCTCACTCTCTCAGACATTAACGAGTGTGCTAATGAAACAGCTTGTGGAGAGCATGCCTTCTGTCAGAACCTGATTGGCACGTATCAGTGTATCTGTGATCGGGGTTATGAGGCTACAGGCGACGGTCGTTCTTGTGTGGGTGAGTTACTCGGCATGAAACACTTCTCTCTGCTATACAAATAGAAAGTAAGTGTATATATTGTATATAATGTATACCAATTTAGTGTACTCGATGCAACACGATGCCGACGTGGACGATCCTGCATTGATGCAATGGCGACCATAATCGATTATAATGGAGGTTTTCAAATGGCTGTCCGCTGCCCTCTAGTGGTCCGCGGCAGAGTTGCAGGTGGTCTGTGACACTTTTACATTTTTAACACTTTTTAACGTTTCCAGATGGTCTGGGCATCTTTATGAGTAATAATAATTGAATGAAAATATTTTAAAATTAAAACAAAAAATACGACCCCCACACTCAGACTGCTTAGTCTGAGTGGTGGTCCTTGGGACAGAAGTAGTTAAAAACCCCTGAATTATATCATAATGACATTGCTTGATGATTTTTTGTGATTTTACAGTATACAAATTCTAGTTAAAAAGAACATCACGGTAGCAACTTTGGTTGCCCAATTTGAAGTATTGTGGAAAAATTAATGGCTGCATCCTGATGCATCGAGATATCGGATTGGATCGGATCGAATCGTTGACCTAATAATCATAATCGAATCGAATTGTGAGACCATTGAAGGTTCACACCTCTACTAGTAACCAATAGAGAAATGAAAAAAGTGATCAGACATCATACATATTGTAATGTCCCTTACCAAACAAATGCAGAAATATCAGGTTTTGTTACTGCTTTTATTAAAGTGTGACAACACAGGCCAAAGTGCACCACAGTTCAAGAATAAAAATGTCAAAATGATATTTTACTTGCTTTTTGTAATTTGACATGAATGGAAGGGAAGCTTATGATATTGGTAGGGATGCATGACGATACCTTAATCGTATCAGAATCGGCTGATAATTACTTTTTCTTAAGTCATTGGCATTGGACCGATTGTTAGATTTGCCCGATATTTCCAGCCGATATTTGATGTTGCATTTATTGTACGCTGGAAAGGTAGCCCTTGTGCAAGCCATGTCCAAAGTCCGAGGTCGGTTTTTATACAGCCCGCGCCTTCTGTCTTAAAATGCGAGGCGTGAGCACAGTGGACCACGAGCAAAATGTCTTGTCTTTACGCTCTCTTGCTCCACTCTGGAGTCTGCTTCATGCTTGCTTGACCTGGCGCTGTTAGAACTGTCAGAGCTATGACATTACATTTGTGCCAAAATTCTAAGCGTCCAGTGGAACTTTGGCGAGCAAAATATCTTGTCTTTGCACACTCAACTCGCTCTGCACTCGTACTCATCCCTGCCTTATAAATAAATATTGAATTTCTCTATAATTCTAATATAGTGGTAGTTAATTTTCATCAGCACTGAAGCATGAAAAACATCGGATATCAGCATCAGCCTATAATTCCCATATCGTGCATCCCTACATTTTGGATCATATCAATAGCTGGATCCTGAATTGAATCTAATCAAATTGTATCATAGCAGACTACGTTATATCGGCAGACATTGAATCGTTGTTGATTGAATCAATATAACATTGTGTCGTGATGAAACTTGTGATTTACACTCAGTATTTTCCTTCTGTCGCTGTCTCACACTCACTCGCTTTTATTTCACATTTCCCCATGTCGATTATATTCAATACGCGCTCTGCTCCTCTCTCTGTCTCTCACTGCTGCAGACATTAATGAGTGTGAGTCGACGGAGGGTATGTGTGGGGCCGCGTGGTGCTGGAATGTGGAGGGCTCGTTCACATGTGAATGTGAGAGTCAGCAGCAAGAATACAACCCACATACAGGACAGTGTGTGAGCAGAGCAGGCTCAGGTATCTCTCGCTTACACAGACACACACACACACAGACAAACATACACTTTAAACTACATTCCTATACGTTGTAAAACTTGAATAACTTGTAGCTCACTGCTGCCCTCTAGGGCTCCAGGGATCTAACTGCTCATAAGAAACACACATGAGAATACAGAGTCAACGTCAAAGTAAACTTTATTGTCAACTCGACTGTATACAGGTGTACAGAGAGATGAGACGATGTGGCTCCAGACAAAAAACCCCCAGATACATAGAGCAACAAAAAAATATATACATAAACTATAAAATATAAAAGCTAGAGGTACAAAAAGGGACTGTACAGTATAGTTACATGTGGAATTTAAAACTACTATACACACACATTCACACACACGTTAAACTAACGTCCTCTGCTCTCAACATTGTAGAACTTAAGAATAAGCAAGAATAAATCACTTGTCCATTACTGCCCTCTAGGGCTGCAGGACTTTAATTGATCATGAGAGAAACAAACACACTTTACAGTAGATTTCTACTCTCTCTGCATTGTAAAAGTTGATAATAATCTGTAGCCCACTCCCTTACAAAAACAAAAGGTTTGCAGCAGGTTTGGAACAAACCTTTGGGTAATTTGTGGCAAACAGTGGAGAATCAGAATATGTTGCCACAAGTGTGCTATCGTCAGCCAAAAACGGCGATGATTTGCCAAAACAAATGCCAGTAATGGCCAAGTTGTGGTGAACTTTTGGTGCCAGTTGCATAAGTTTTCCATAAAGTTTGCTAGAAGTTAACCACAAGTTTGCCACAAACCTAATTTGCATGTGAAAATATGACTTCACCAAAGGTTAATGGCAACTGTTTGCCAGTAGCCAACATTTTTTTAAAAGGCTATTGATCATGAGAAACACACACACAAACTTTTGGTCTCAGACTAGAAAGTGATTTCTGGCCCACTACTGCCCCGTAGAGCCTCCTATGAGCTGTAATCAACGCTGTTAATGAATGCTTTCAGACTAATGCTGTCTAATTACTAATCTTCATTAATTAACACAACATTAATAAAGAATTGTTATTAGTTCTCATTAGTGCAGGTTATTGTGTGAACTAGTCATCAGCCTGTTAGTTTTCATTAGAAGGTAAACATGAATGTTGGAAGAGTGACTCATGTGTTTGTTCCTCGTGACGCAGGCGTCTCTGTGCAGCGAGGGAGCTCTTCTTCTTCCTCCTCCTCCTCCTCCTCCTCCATGTCCTCCTCCTCACGTGGGGGCTCGGATGGGGGTGCAGGGATGGGTGTGAGCTCCTCGCTGCCCCCCGCCCGGCCGGGTGAGACAAGGGAGTGCTACTACAACATCGAGGAGGAAGATGTGTGCAGGATCCTGGCGCGAAACACCAGCCTGCAGGAGTGCTGCTGCACGGTGGGACAAGCATGGGGCTTACACTGCCAACACCAGAGCTGTCCACAGCAAGGAACAGGTGAGGGTACACACACACACACACACACACACACACAGAAACATGTACACACACTCATATGGGGCAGTTGGTAGCATAGTGGTTAGGGAGTTGATCCCGTGATCGGAGGGTCGCCAGTTCAAGTCCTGGACCGGTAAAGGTACCACTGAAGTACTCATCAGCAAGGTACCGTCCCCAAGGACTACTGCTGCCCTGGTGCGGCCAAAAAAGTTGCCCAGTGCTCATTCACGGATGGGTCAAAAGCAGAGGTCACATTTCATTGTGGTGCACTGTGTGGTGTGGTGTATTCACAAATAATCACTCACTTGAGTATGTATACACACACATTACACACTGGTTTTTCAGTACCATTGTTAGGTACTAATAATCAAAAGCAAATCTTTTCATCTTTTTCAAATTCATTCTGCAAGTTTTTGTCTGCATAAGAACACATACAAAAATGCACATGCAAAAATATCCTACCATCTAAATATCGCTCATGTCAGTGTCTTATAACATACAGTATAATATAACATATACTATAATAATGATGTTGTGTTGTGTCAATAATTATCACAAGTTACAAGGTGTAGCTTTTTGGAAACTATTATAAAATAATAGTTATTATTATAGGTGATTATTTCGATTTCTGCTAATACCTTATTTAAAGGAGGATTCTCTGATGAAGAAATGCACTCTTTCATTAGAGAGGGATCTCAGCTTCAAGAGTTAAGCATATTTATAGAGCAAATCAAAATAATCATTCATTAATCGTAACCGAGGTGAAATTGTAATCGTGATATTGACTTGAGGTCATATCGCCCAGTCCTTTATTGGATTATTTATAGTCAAATTATAATATAGCTATTTTTATAAAATTATATTATGTTTCATAATTGTACTGTAATTTACATTCACATTATTTGTAGTGTATTTTAAAAAGTAGTAAAAACTTGACATTCAACAATCTTTACAATCTTTAACTTTAGGGCTTACTTATATTATTTACCCTATTTATTTTCCTAATTATTACATATACAAAGTATTAACTTGTCTTTCTTTTTATTCTCTATAGCGGAATATCAAACCACATGTCCAAGTGGTCGGGGCTATGTGACCTCTGCAGTAGGAGCTTTCAGCTACAGGGGTAAACACACACACACAGCGTTGTAAAGCAAGTGTTGCACTTTCTTTACAATGTAAATAATGTTTTTCCAACACAAAGCCTGGTTTGTCTTCTTAAGCGTGTGTTGCTTGTTGTGGTTGTTTCTGTGTTACTGTTCTTTTTATTGTGGCATCACGGTAGATGTGGACGAGTGTAAACTCTTTGACCCGGAGGTGTGTAAGGGTGGTGTGTGTGTAAACAACATCCCTGGCTACTCCTGTTACTGCCCAAGTGGATACTACTATGACACGACCTTACTGGAGTGCATCGGTCAGTCCCACTATGTCTTTCATCAAAACTGTAACCAGACACAATTAGTCCTCTATTCCACTGCACTGGTGCCGGATCCCAATTTTGAACTGTTGCCGTATTCTTCCACTGAAGAAAAATGGTGCTGGTTCTCTAAAAAGTCTCGAAACCAACACCAAAACTGTGCTGGTCTGGAACTAAGAGTCTGTGGTGTCATTAGAGGAGGGCAGAAATAAAAAAGCAAAGCAGAGGAAGAGATATAGCTCAGATAGATAGTATCACCATTAGTATCTGAGCTAACATTGGTGTAGTGCTTCATTCAGCAACCATTCAGAAGACATAAAAGTACTTAATTTTTTTACACTCCTGGAGCAGACCACAGTTAAGAACACTGGACCTCGTTCACCAGCCGTTCTTACGAAGAAATGTTTTTAAAAATCCACTCACACAGTTTTCGATTCCGACATCCACCAATGTTTTCTTAGTTGAAATTTCTTCCTACTTAAGAACAGAATCTACAAACAGTGAAAGGCACTCTTACACAGATTTCACTGTTTAAAGTAGCGTTTCTCAATCGCAGTCCTCACGGACCACCGCTCTGCACGGATTCGACATTCCCGACCCACAGCACAGCTGATGCTACTGATTAGCTAATTAGCAACATAGGACCACCGTGCGACAGTGCAGGAAATGCTGAATATGTGCAGAGCGGTGGGCCGTGAGGACTGGGATTGAGAAACGCTGGTTTAAAGCAACACAATGTAAGATTTGCTCACAGGGTCCCCCTACAGACAAGAAACGGCATATTGCAAGAAGTCGTAAAATCTGTATCGCGGTAATACATGTGGATTTGTTGACAAGCCAATGAGACCGGCGAATTTCGAGAAGCAGGACAACTAATGTGCGATCAATGTCTTCGGGCCAGGTAAAGTAGCCTTACAGCATTTTATTCAAACATGAATATTGTTTTATTTTACTGTCGACAACTAGCTAGCATGTCCGATGAGCTACTGGGTCAATGAATTGCTTTAGGCTACTACTTAAATAACTTGATTAATGGACATAAATGGAGGGCTATGACTTCAAGAATACGACCTGACACACAGCAAGCTCAAACGCACTAGATATAGATGGTAAGTCCAACATTAACAGTGCCAGGTCACCATTGCTCCTCCTCTTTCAGCTCACGCCAGTGTGTGAAAACTGGGCCAATATTCACCCTAGTCCAGGCTCTCGCACTTTCTTTTCTTTGTCTCTTCTGACAGCACTCTTACATCCTCGTATTCCTTGCAGCTTCAGTCATGACAGCTACGCTACTTCTAGCTTTCGTTAGTTCGTAACTTCGTTTACCTGCCCGAACCCCTTCGTTCCTACCCGAACCCTGAAGTTGCATAGTGCCAGTGTAGGCGATGCAGACACTCTCAAGTGATGATGAAGGTGTTATTGGAGCTTTGATGAGTTGATGTATCATCAGAATGATGTTGAAAATATAGTTTAAGGCTGAAAAACAACACTGTGTTGCTTTCAGAAAAATTAAGAAAAAACGAAGAAAAATATTAGTGAATGAAGCACACTACCGTTATCTAAGATATTTAAGATATTTAAATGTTGTTAATATTGATCTCTTTCAACTGTGAAAAGAAGCAGAAGGAGCATCTTTGAATATTTAAATACATTCTCAAAACTGGTTCTTACTGGGCTCTAAAGTCAGTGATAAAGGAAGTTGGTTCTCACTGGTTCCCGACTTCACTTCCGCACCAGTGCTGTGGAAAATTGGCATTAGATAACTCTGATCAATTTTTTGTTTGAAATTTCTTGCGTGTATTTTAATTCCTTCTCTCTCTGTAGATAATGATGAATGTGAAAGTGAGGACCTATGTCTTGGTGGGCAGTGTGTTAATACTTTGGGGTCATATTACTGCACATGTGAGCAACCTCTGGTACTGGATGACACACAGCGACATTGTGTCAACCTTTCAAGTCTCACTGTGGGTAAGACACACACATACAATACACACACACACACACACACACACACAGATGCTTTCTTGAATGGTTGAGCATCTTTAGTTTTTGTGTGTCATAAAACCTCATTTAAACATGTAACCTCCTTTAACAGCCTAAGACATGACATAAAGTGTAGGTGAGACATGACAGTACAGAATTGGACAAGGCAAAACAGCTGCAAAAAGAACTTTTAAGTAACCAAAAAAGAACCATGTAAGCACTATAAAACAGTTAAAAAAGACAATAGTTTAAAGTGTAAATATGATGAATCAAAGAGGAGGTTTGTCTTTTCTTAAAATAGAAGATTATATTTCATTGAAATGTGGGATTGAGCTCAGGAACAAAAAGGTCAAGTAATAATTTAGTTGCTTTTTGTGATTTGATTTGAAGAGAAGTGATTGTGTCAAATCTGTATAATAGTCACATATCAATTTCTGAGTTCTGAATTCAATCAAAATCATATCGTATCAGATATCATCAGATATTGGGACATATAATTGATATAAAAACACATCAGTGGCGCAGGGGTTAGCACTGCCGCCTCACAGCGAGAAGGGCCTGGGTTCAAACCCCGTAGGGCCTTTCTGTGTGGAGTTTGCATGCTCTCCCCGTGTTTGGGTGGGTTTCCTCCGGGTGCTCCGGTTTCCTCCCACAGTCCAGAGGCATGCACTATAAGTTAATTGGCGACACTAAATTGACCCTGTAAGGTGTGATTGTGTGAGTGTGTGCCCTGCGGTGTGTTGGTGCCTACCCGGGGTTGTTCCCCGCCTTGCACCCATAAGTTCCCGGGATAGGCTCCGGTCCCCCCACTGCGACCCCAGTTGGGATTTAGTGGCTCAGATAATGAATGAATGAATGAATGAAAACATATCATGATGAATCGTCTGATTTACACCCCTATTAAATGTACTGATTAGATTTTCCTCTTTCTCCTCTCTTTCTCACTCTTGTCTTTTTCTCCCAGTTGAAAATCTGTCGTATTGCTGGCAGCACGTAACGGCCGATCTGGTGTGTCAGAGGCTGTTACCTGGAGTTCAGCTGACCTTTGTGGAGTGCTGCTGCCTGCGTGGAGAAGCTTGGGGACTACACTGTGCTCTCTGTCCTCGCAGAGATGAGGGTAAACACACACATCTACTCATCTATACACACAGCCATACACACACATACTAGTCTGTAGGGAAATGCCTGTGGTGTGTAGAGACAGTCACACACACACAAACACAAGCTCAGATACCGCATAATTGGATGCCGATCAGAATCCTCTCATCTGTTTGAAACCTTATACTCACTGGACTGGAAGACATGTCACATTCGGGCCAATTTAGCCATAATTTGGCATGGTTACATGGCGTTTTCTCTGGGAACAGCGCCCACATGTTGCTCACAGTGATGTGTTGATGCTGTTTCTTGCTGCTCTCCCTGCTCAGAGGCGTACGAGGCCATGTGTAGCACTCTGGGGCCACCCCCCAACTCGCCACGCTACTTTGAGCGCTTTTCACCAGTTCCGGACAGAGGTGGGGGCTACCCCCCGCCGTACGGTTCCCCATCATACCTAGAAACTGATTACGATGACTACGGAGCTGCTACGGGAGCAGGACGGAGGTCCGGGCTGAGGGGGAGACCCTCGGGGTCATATTCGCCTTACAGGACTCCTGGACAAGGGTATGTAAGATTGAAGATTCCTAATACATGTATCATTGGATTATTTGTTTTTCAAATTTAAACCTAGGATTTTCAATGCTTTTATTTCCACAACCAAATGAAATAAAACACAATCATTTGAGTCATTTTCCAGTTTCTCTTTTTCCACTCGAATAAAAAAAAAGGGGAAAACACAGGAAGACTTGCACTAAAATTCCATTTTTGTTAACACCAAACCACTGCAGCACAGTGGAAAAATCTCACCATGTGTTATCTCAGTCTCAAACAATGCTCTTACTATGTCCACACAGTCCTCTGGGTGGGCTGTTGGTGGTCTAGTGATTAATTTACTGGCCTCTGGATCAAGAGGTTGTAGGTTCAAATCCTACTAAAATCATTGGGTCCCTGAACAAGACCCTCAGAAAAACTGTCACTGAAATGACTCTGGATAAGAGCATGTGCTAAATGCCGTAAATGTAACCTGGTCATGGTGTTGAAGCTTCACCTGTTCGGATCACGCCACTAGCATCAGATCTGGTCAAAAACCAAACTGGAATATCAGTGTGTGTTTCCTGTTTTCTCCAAATAAGATTTTTCATTTTGGATTATGTTTGTTTTTTTAAATGGTTTTGGGGTTTTGGCTTTAATGTAAAAAATAAATGACCAAACGATACGTATATTCTGTCTAACTCTTCGAGTCCATTAATTCTGATGATCATCTGATTCTTCCAGCACCAGTTCTTACTACGGGGAGGAGGACTATGGCACGGCCCCTGAGACTCCGTTTGGACTGCTGGACCCCCGCAGCGAGAGTGCATTTGGGGCCCGACCCCCTCCCCCTCAGACTGAAGGCCGCCGCCTGAGCCTGGCCCCACTCCCCGAGGATGATGAGGAGGAGGATGCGTGGAGAGGCGGCGCTCCATTTCCACTCTACACCGACAGACGGCCAGCGGGCGACAGGCCACGGAGGCTCTATGAAAGTGGGTAGCGTCCTCGCTTCTGCACCAATATTTATTCCTTACTCTCATTGGATTAATAAAAAAAATTAATAAAGGCGTTTGCTTTGCAGATAAAATAAACAAACCCAAGTAACCAAAAGTTTATCATCTGTTTCCTGATGATTGACTCTCACATACAAAAATGCTCAAACTAAGCCACCAAAAAATCGAGACCGGCCGAGACCACAACTCTGAAAATATTACTGATAATGAGCTGTTTACTGTCAGATTGGATAACTTCTCACTTCAAGTGCACCCAGTGATGTAACTGCCAACCGTGGTTACCCGCCCTGCCTCTTCACTCATGCAAGCTGCTGAGAAAAAGTAACAAAAAGTAACGATATAAAAAACTGAAATGAAATTTCAAGTCTTTAATGTTTTCACGTCTTTTGATGCTGAGTCTGAAGTCAAGTTATGAGTCATTGTTTATGCTACTTAAGTGTGACTCGCGTTCAAGTCTCAGACTCAAGTCCCCATCTCTGCATCAGAGCTATTTCATGAACACAGATTCTTGTTTCCATCTTTGCCAAAGTGGACTTTATCCTCCGACTCCATCTCGCAGCTGC
This sequence comes from Distichodus sexfasciatus, assembly GCA_032718565.1. NCBI lineage: Eukaryota > Metazoa > Chordata > Actinopteri > Characiformes > Distichodontidae > Distichodus > Distichodus sexfasciatus. The sequence continues at coordinate 3,284,750 of JAVGVS010000007.1, forward strand.
CGAGAGTGTGCTGTGATAATCACGTATATGGAATGTTTCCAAAAGTACAGTGAGTAAACGTGTGTGTGTGTGTGTTCTAGGGCAGTATGAGCCTTTTGAGGGACTGATGGAGGGAGAGTGTGGCATACTGCAGGGCTGTGAGAACGGACGTTGTGTGCGTGTGGGAGAGGGATACACATGCGACTGTTACGATGGCTACCAGCTGGACATCAGCTCCATGACCTGCATAGGTGAACCTCACCTCACTTACTCAACCTCACTAATAAATGATCTTCAGGGAGTACTGAAGTTGTGTGTTCCGTTTTATTGTTCCAGATGTGGATGAGTGTGACGAGCCAAACTTTGCCGAGTGTATAAACGGCCATTGCGTAAACACGGACGGCTCCTACAGGTGTGTGTGCCTCCGAGGATTCATCATGTCACGCAGACCAAACCACTGCATACCTGCTTAACAAGCAAAACACGGAGCTGATGAGACACACACTCCATACACCTTACACATTCACACTCAAAGGCGTATATTTGTTGGCCCATGTTTCTTCGTGGGGATTGACCTGTCTTTATCTTGGTGACTTCTCATTTGTAAGCAATCTTTTTTTGGTTTTATCATGGCTGTATATTTTTTTAAAACAATTTTGCATCATTATGATATGCATATTCACACAAATGCAGCACACAAAAGGCTTTTAGACAGATGATTTTGTACTCGGAAAAACACTCAACTGAGATCCCTTTGATCTACACACGCTTACACACACAGTAATCTTTATAATGGATCAGTGTGTATTGTATGGAGTGTTGAGTAAATGAGCTTTTCTGTGTGGTCAGATCAGTGTAATTCAGGCTATTAAACACACAAGATGATTGCCATATGGAACTATGAGCATTTGATATAAACATATGTAGTTTTTGTTTATTTGGAAGCAGTTATACATCAGTATGTATTTGAATTTTATACATTTTTTATTAATTAACCTCAGTACCAGAGAGGGGAAGATGTAACCATGTTTATATTTGTGATGTATGAGCTATGGACGTTGCTGACTTTATTCTCTTCCACGTTGTATTAAAACATGTAACACAATGCACTGTATTTGTGGAGGAAGAACATGAATGAATTTTATGTAATAATTAATTACATATTTTTAAAATATGTTTTTAGTACTTTGTCCATGCTCTGTTTTTTATATGCTTAATGCTAATGTTGGAGACCATCTGGAAATATATTTGCACACATTCCAGTTCTGCTGTGAGTTTTATTTTGTGTTTACGTCCGTTCAGCACATAGTAAAGTGTAATTGATGATTTTAAGGGAAAACCATACCATCTAACAATCAGTCCATTACGCTAAAACTCGTTGTGCTTTTATCACAGCTCCACCCCTCCTCACGTGCACACTGTAAGTAGGCCCCTAACCTGCTTATCTGGCTCGCTAACCCTAATGCTGTGTGTGTTTATGTGAATACAGGCCCTAAGCCCTTTTATAGGCCAATCCTGTCACATCATGTACACACAAGCTCATTAAAGCAGTTCACTTCGCTCAGAATTTACCCTGGCGGATTGCAGGGGGCAGCGGAATAACAGCTTTCCCCTGGAGCGTCCAGTGCTGAACGTACATCACATCTGTTGCAAGTTGGACAAGGTTACAAACACGCTTCCTACTCCAGTGATCTAGTTACTGCTTACGTATGGCCAAGTTACTGGACTTGTCTTCCAAAAGCAAGCCATCTCTAATGTTGTGATTGTCGAAACTTTCCGTCACTCAGAAACAGCAAGGCATTACTTTTATATATGTTTATATTTGAAGACATTCACGTGAAACTGCATATACTTTACATACATACATATATGACGGAGAGGGGATTAATAACTTAAAAATAAGCTTTAAAAACAACAATCATATGTTTCAACTATGATTTTAAATAATAAATAAGGAATTAAAACTGAAAGCACATCAAGCAAACTATTTTACGATAAAAACCTTAAAATAATGTGGCAAAATATGTAATTCAGAGATATTACAACTGCAGGTTGACTATAAACTGTATTGTGGTTTTGGTCTGGTGCATGCGGTCAGACATTTGCCTTTTAACGTAACTGAAGGACTCCCTCAAACAGCCCACATGAGAATTTAACACTAAATTCTCAATATGACGCCTGTCCATTATAAAACATATCAGTAAGTCACTCGCTCTTTCATTCACTCACTTACAGCCAAATCATTTTGGTACAAAGGTAAGCACATGATGTCTAAAAAAATGCTTTTGCAGGCCCGTTCCCGTTGGATCTGTTTGTTGTCTGTTTTTTGGGACAGAGTGTGTTGGTTAGTGGTATTAGAGCGGGTGAGATAGTGAGAGTCAGCAGACTGTCAGATTAACCAGTGTGGTGACAGTGCAGGAAAAGTGCAGTGACCCAGAGGCCAGCCCTAACCTGCCCCACTTCACCTACTGGCCCCAATACACCTCATCCACCTGCACGGACACTGGGGCAGAGCCACAGACTGACTGAGATAGACAGGTAGATAGACAGATGAATAAACAGAAAGACAGACAGATAGCTGAAAGAAGGGTACATTGATTGATTAGATAGGTATTTAGATGGATGGATGGATGGATGGATGAAGAGACAGACAGACAGACAGACATAGATGGTACATTAATGACTATAACATTAATTGCTATTGTAGTGCTTGCTGCTATGGCTGGATGGTGGATAGATAGATAGATATATAGGCATTAAACATACATAATGAAGAACAGATGAACTGCTGCAAGAAGTTTCCTGAGTGAAAAAAGAGTGTGTTTATATTGCATCTCTGGAATCAGTGTTTGTGAACACAATTGGTTCAGTTTGTTGCTGAGCACGCCTTTCTGGGGGATTAGATGCAGAGGAGTGAGACAGGTGTCAGTAGCTGGCCTAGACAATAATCCTCTCACCTGCAAGAGAGCGAGAGAGAGAGAGATCGGGCCTTGAGTGGGTCAGAACTGGTTCAGTGTTCTATAACACTCCCAAAACAGGGTCAGTCCTGCATTTCTAGGAAGTGCTCTAATTCCTTTACTATGACACATATCACCGGTGTGATAATATTATGGTAATGTTTTATATTTGTGCCAGAGAAAATGATTAATATGCTTATAGGCCAAATATTTGCAGGTAATTTTTCCAATAACAGTACATATTATGTAAAAAATCGATCTTCACACTAATGGAGTGTTCCAAATCGATGATCTGTTTTCATTGTATTCATCAGCAAAGAACCATTTTAATCTTATTACCTGAATGAAATATTCACCCAAACATCCAGGTCTGAATGCTGGGGTGATCCCAGGTGAGTGTACTGTTGAATATCTTTAACCTTTTGATGATGAAGGCCATGCCAGTTATGCAACGGAGCAAATTTGAGCTCAGCGCATTAGGGATGTCCAGCAGTGGTGTGATTTGTCCATCACCTCCTAGGGCACACTGAGTGCGAGCAAAATTGTCACCTCAGCAAATCTGCAATCTTCATGCCTGGCATCACCAGATATCTAATCACCACAATGCCCACACTGCCCCCCCCACATCCACACACACACACAAACACTACCTGGAGGTAATCCTTAGAACACTGCGCTGTACTTGGCCTTGTCTCTGCAGAGAAAAGTTGACTCAGATATTTTTTTTTGAACAACTTATATCTATGCTTTATATACTCAACTATAATGACACTCAAAATGAAATAAAATATAACCAATTAAACCAAAATTTCCAACAAGGTTAAAGCCACTTCACTTTCTAAACCAGTGTTTGCAACAATACATTTCTTTTTGTATGTCTTATATCTATTTAACAATTTATCTGCCCTATCCATCCTACTGATCTATCCATGTAAATTTAAATGGGATTAATTGAAATTGAAAAAAGCATTATCTCTTTGAGTGTCGTGTAGTTTATAGTCATCCATATCAAAAACTATTTAACTGACCACTTCCTTTGTTATAATCACAGTTCTGATGTCTGCGGTTCTGCAGAATGCTAATGTTTCCACTGCAGGAAACATTGTGTTTTGTTATGAGGGTCAACAGCAGAGGAAATGCCACACTGTTGCTGTTGGTTTGTGATCTGACCGGTTCCTGTACTGGAATCAATACAGGTACTGGAAATGTATCTATTTACACACAACATGTGTGTTTAACTAAAACTTTAATAAACCTGTTGGTGCACACAGCGCTGGTGGTGGCGCAGTAAAATACCAGAAAAAAAGAGGAAATGGTATTTTACAAAATGCTAAAATACTTGCTGTTTTATTGGGATGTTTGTTAATGTAAATATAGCTATTTAAAGCCTTTAAATGTGTGTATTAAAACAGTATACAAATTATGTGTAAAATACTTTTCAATATAATATTATATGAATATACAGTAAATATATAAATATTTACACATAAAACACAAAGGAATATAGATACTTGAGCCCAGCTGTTATGTGAAATAATTGTCATTTTAATAATTAACATTTTTGCAAGCTGTACGTATGGACCGTATTGTATGTATTATTACAAGCATGTCCATTACTAAAATTATTTACATTAAAGCACAGACAAGATTTTAGATGCTTATAATATTATAACAATAACAACTATATATCATATAATAAATATTACATATACACATGATATCTATCTATCTATCTGTCTATCTGTCTGTCTGTCTATCTATCTATCTATCTATCTATCTATCTATCTATCTATCGTGTGTGTGTGTGTGGATTTGACTTGTACTTGTCAGGTAGAGGAGCCATTCAGCAGGGTTTTACCTGTATTTGGATTAGATCTAAACTCCGCCTCCTTCCACTCCAGCAGTTAAATAACGCTGAAGTTCCAGCTGCTCGTTTTATCCTCCATCCCTCTCTCCCTCTCTCCTCTCCACTCCTGTCTCTGTCACATCTCCCCGGCAAACTGCTCCAAAGGGCCCGGAAAGATGGAACTGAAAGATTTCTGTCTTAGTGACAACTTTCCATTTCTAAACCAGCAAAACAGGTATGCTGCAGTAATTATTTAATATATAAAAGTCTACTTATGTTAAAGTTGTTCTACTGCAAAGTACTGCATTGGTTTTGTTAGTTCACATTAGAGTTGTTTTAATAGTGTAATACTAGGTATAATGGTCATTAGATGATCAGTCT